>CM051242.1:190812681-190845181 GCA_027917425.1 Gastrophryne carolinensis
GCCATCGCGGAGCCCCGCCCCCAATACCGATCGCTCACACAGCGCCGGCTCTCTCTCCGCCTCTTTGTCTTTCTCTTTCTCCCCGTCTTTCTCTTTCCCTCTGTCTCTTTCTTTCTCTTTCCCTCTGTCTCTTTCTTTCTCTTTCCCTCTGTCTCTTTTTTTCTCTTTCCCTCTCTCTTTTTCTCTTTCCCTCTGTCTCGTTCTTTCTCTTTCCCTCTGTCTCGTTCTTTCTCTTTCCCTCTGTCTCGTTCTTTCTCTTTCCCTCTGTCTCGTTCTTTCTCTTTCCCTCTGTCTCGTTCTTTCTCTTTCCCTCTGTCTCGTTCTTTCTCTTTCCCTCTGTCTCGTTCTTTCTCTTTCCCTCTGTCTCGTTCTTTCTTTCTCTTTCCCTCTGTCTCGTTCTTTCTTTCTCTTTCCCTCTGTCTCTTTCTTTCTTTCTCTTTCCCTCTGTCTCTTTCTTTCTTTCTTTCTCTTTCTCTCTGTCTCTCTCTTTCTTTCTCTTTCCCTCTGTCTCTCTCTTTCTTTCTCTTTCCCTCTGTCTTTCTTTCTTTCTTTCTCTTTCCCTCTGTCTCTTTCTTTCTTTCTCTTTCCCTCTGTCTTTTTTTCTTTCTCTTTCCCTCTGTCTTTTTTTCTTTCTCTTTCCCTCTGTCTCTCTCTTTCTCTTTCCCTCTGTCTCTCTCTTTCTCTTTCCCTCTGTCTCTCTCTTTCTCTTTCCCTCTGTCTCTCTCTTTCTCTTTCCCTCTGTCTCTCTCTTTCTCTTTCCCTCTGTCTCTCTCTTTCTCTTTCCCTCTGTCTCTCTCTTTCTCTTTCCCTGTCTCTTTCTTTCTCTTTCCCTCTCCCTCTGTCTCTTTCTTTCTTTCTCTTTCCCTCTGTCTCTTTCTTTCTCTCACTCTTTTTCTCACTCTTTCTTTCTATCTACGTGTCTGTTTCTTTCTTTTTTCTCCATCTCTCTGCCCCTTGGCTCTCCTCCAATCAGAGGCATTTCCTGCACGGCAGAGATGCGGGGTATTTGGGGTATTTGGGGTATTTCTTTTTGCCCCTCTTGAGGGCTCACACAGCTGGGCGTCCCAGTCAGCTGCCGGTGGGCTCTGATTGGATAAGAGCCGGTCATGTGCCATAGGGAGAGGTAAGTATCTGGGGAAGTCAGATTCCTAGGTTTGGTTTTGTTCTGATTGGATGAGCACATGGGCCGCGTGGGCGTGGATCGAGGTGCGTGATTGGACGATCCGCGTTTGGGTCCCACTTTAAGGACACTTGGTAAGCCAACAATAGGGCAAAGAATGCATGAGGGACAGGAAATAGCTGCACACTGCAGGGAAGTATGGCTTCTACTGGAAGAGCTGCAGGCCCATGCTAGGTAAAGGTGAGTATCTCTCTAATGCAGGGCTCACTGACGGTGTGAGGGGGGAGGTGCAGTAGATTCCTGTCCCCCATCATGCTAGGGAAAGGTCAGCATCTCTCTAATGCAGGGCTCACTGATGGTGTGAGGGGGGGTGCAGTAGTTTCCTGTCCCCCATCATGCTAGGTAAAGGTGAGTATCTCTCTAATGCAGGGCTCGCTGATGGTGTGAGGGGGGGAGGTGCAGTCGTTTCCTGTCCCCCATCATGCTAGGTAAAGGTGAGTATCCCTCTAATGCAGGGCTCACTGATGGTGTGAGGGGGGGAGGTGCAGTAGTTTCCTGTCCCCCATCATGCTAGGTAAAGGTGAGTATCCCTCTAATGCAGGGCTCACTGATGGTGTGAGGGGGGGATTGGGTCCCTATTAATCAGGACCCTTCCATGGCAGAGCATTGCAGGGGGAGGGGGAGGGTGTAGGTCCCCTTTAGGCAGCAGCACAGCCAATCAGAGGTCTGCTGTAACACGCCCTGACACCCGATTGGTTGGTTCTTATCTGAACAGGAAGTATTTTCGTCCTGTTGGAAACCTTTTCCTTATGGTTAGTCCCAGGAATAGCCCCCTGTGTCCGTGTGTGTGTGTGTGGGGTGACCCCGGGTCATGGAGAGGTCAGAGGTCACCTATAAATAGAACCAGCAGGGAGGGCGGAGCTACAGATAGGAAGGATCAGATCCCCGGAGCTGTGTCATCCACCCGCTAATACAGGGCTGGCAAGAAAGGGGGCGGCACGCGCCTGCCGAGCTGTTTACGGATGATTGTGGGCGCATCATGTGATTGCATCATGTGACCGCCTGTGGGATCCAATCCCGCAGCATCCCGGGAGGGGAGCGTGCAGCTGCTCATGTGATCTCTGGAGCTCTGCTAGGAAAAGGTGAGTGTCTCTCTAATGCAGGGCTCACTGATAGTGTGTGAGGGGGGAGGTGAGTTTCCTGTCCCCCATCATGCTAGGAAAAGGTAAGTATCTCTCTAATGCAGGGCTCACTGATAGTGCGTGTGGGGGGAGGTGAGTTTCCTGTCCCCCATCATGCTAAGAAAAGGTCAGTATCTCTCTAATGCAGGGCTCACTGAGGAGGGAGGTGAGGTAAGTTTCCTGTCCCCCATCAGATGGAGCTCTGCTAGGAAAAGGTGAGTATCTCTCTAATGCAGGGCTCAGTGATGGTGTAGGTCATAATTCTCTGAGGATCAGCCCGGGGCACCTAAGACATTAGAGAGATACTCACCTTTTCCTAGCATGATGGGGGACAGGAAACTAACTGCACCTCCCCCCCTCACACCATCAGTGAGCCCTGCATTAGAGAGATACTCACCTTTTCCTAGCAGAGCTCCATCTGATGGGGGACAGGAAACTACTGCACCTCCCCCTCACACCACTGCATTAGAGAGATACTCACCTTTTCCTAGCATGATGGGGGACAGGAAACTAGCTTCACCTCCCCCCTCAAACCATCAGCGAGCCCTGCATTAGAGAGAGACTCACCTTTTCCTAGCATAGTCCTCTCCGATGGGCCTGCAGCTCCTCCAGTAGAAGCCATACTTCCCTGCAGTGTGCAGCTATTTCCTGTCCCCTCGCCATGAAGCGTTCTATGCCCGATTTTGGCTTACCAAAGGGTCTTTAAAGCTGACCAAAACGCAGGGCCCTACCTGGGTTGGGATCCAATTTGGGATGCCCGAGGATCGCCCAATCATACACCTGGATCCACGCCCACGCGCTCATCCAATCAGAACTCGCCCCTGTGCAGATTCACGTCCATCATCGGGGGGATATGGCAGATGGTCATATACACTGGCCACGCCCCCCTGCTGGTGCACGCGTCCGATATAGGAGTGCCGAGGAGGTGCGTGCATGTGGCGTGGGAGCGATTGGGATGCCCCGGAGGTGAGGGGCCATCACCCAACGTTTTTTTATGGGGGGGGTTCATACAGTGGATCGCATCCCCAGGTTCTGTTCCGCTTCAATGAGGAGCGCTCATTGCCTCATCCCCCGGCTCTGATTGGATGAGAGCCCCGCGCATGCGCCATTGGAGCAGGAAAAGGTGAGTTATTACCGGCACCCGGGAAGTTTTGCATAGCAATTTGGCACCCCGGGAAGTTTTGCATAGCAATTTGGGTTACACCCATCGATCTTCTGCTCAGTAGGCCGGCGCCGGGGTTCCTCTTTATATTTGCTCTCCTCTCACATGGCGTCTCGTGGCTGCGCCTGTTGTGAAAGAGGTTCCCTTTTTTTTTTTATTTTCACGTGCCGCGTGACCGCTGCAGGGAGCGTGTTTCGTATCATGAGATGGTCATGGTCAGGCCTTCCTGGTCCAGACAGGAAGTTCAGCTCATAGCAAAGCCATGTGGGGCAGCTTGAGGGGTTCCCCTCCAGCTTTCCTTTCCTGTGGGCTCCCCTTTCAGCATTACGCTTCGGCTTTCCTTTCTCGGGGGTTCCCCTTCCGGCTTTCCTTTCTCGGGGGTTCCCCTTCGGCTTTTCTTTCTCGGGGGTTCCCCTTCGGCTTTTCTTTCTCGGGGGTTCCCCTTCGGCTTTCTCGGGGGTTCCCCTTCGGCTTTCTCGGGGGTTCCCCTTCGGCTTTTCTTTCTCGGGGGTTCCCCTTCGGCTTTTCTTTCTCGGGGCTTCCCCTTCGGCTTTTCTTCTCGGGGCTTCCCCTTCGGCTTTTCTTTCTCGGGGCTTCCCCTTCGGCTTTTCTTTCTCGGGGCTTCCCCTTCGGCTTTCTCGGGGGTTCCCCTTTCAGCTTTCCTTTCCCGGGGTCCCTTTCAGCTTTCCTTTCCCGGGGTTCTCCTTCTAGCTTTCCTTTCCAGAGGTTTCCCCTTCTGGCTTTCCTTTCCCAGGGTTCCCCTTCCAGCTTTCCTTTCCCGGGGATCCCCCTTCTGGCTTTCCTTTCCCGGGGTTTTCCTATCCCGGGGTTTCCCCTTCCACCTTTCCCTATCCCGGGGTTTCCCCTTCCAGCTTTCCCTATCCCGAGGTTTCCCCTTCCAGCTTTCCCTATCCCGGGGTTTCCCCGTCCAGCTTTCCCTATCCTGGGGTTTCCCCGTCCAAGCTTTCCCTATCCTGGGGTTTCCCCGTCCAGCTTTCCCTATCCCGAGGGGGTTTCCCCTTCCAGCTTTCCTATCCCGAGGGGTTTCCCCCTTCCAGCTTTCCCTATCCCGAGGTTTCCCCTTCCAGCTTTCCCTATCCCGGGGTTTCCCCGTCCAGCTTTCCCTATCCCGGGGTTTCCCCGTCCAGCTTTCCCTATCCCGGGGTTTCCCCGTCCAGCTTTCCCTATCCCGGGGTTTCCCCGTCCAGCTTTCCCTATCCCGGGGTTTCCCCGTCCAGCTTTCCCTATCCCGGGGTTTCCCCGTCCAGCTTTCCCTATCCCGGGGTTTCCCCGTCCAGCTTTCCCTATCCCGGGGTTTCCCCGTCCAGCTTTCCCTATCCCGAGGGGGTTTCCCCTTCCAGCTTTCCCTATCCCGAGGGGGTTTCCCCTTCCAGCTTTCCCTATCCCGAGGGGGTTTCCCTTCCAGCTTTCCCTATCCCGAGGGGGTTTCCCCTTCCAGCTTTCCCTATCCCGGGGTTTCCCCGTCCAGCTTTCCCTATCCCGGGGTTTCCCCGTCCAGCTTTCCTATCCCGGGGTTTCCCCGTCCAGCTTTCCCTATCCCGGGGTTTCCCCGTCCAGCTTTCCCTATCCCGGGTTTCCCCGTCCAGCTTTCCCTATCCGGGGTTTCCCCGTCCAGCTTTCCCTATCCCGGGGTTTCCCCGTCCAGCTTTCCCTATCCCGGGGTTTCCCCGTCCAGCTTTCCCTATCCCGGGGTTTCCCCGTCCAGCTTTCCCTATCCCGGGGGTTCCCCGTCCAGCTTTCCCTATCCCGGGGGGTTCCCCGTCCAGCTTTCCCTATCCGGGGGTTCCCCGTCCAGCTTTCCCTATCCCGGGGGTTCCCCGTCCAGCTTTCCCCTATCCCGGGGGTTCCCCGTCCAGCTTTCCCTATCCCGGGGGTTCCCCGTCCAGCTTTCCCTATCCCGGGGGTTCCCCGTCCAGCTTTCCCTATCCCGGGGTTTCCCCGTCCAGCTTTCCCTATCCCGGGGTTTCCCCGTCCAGCTTTCCCTATCCCGGGGTTTCCCCGTCCAGCTTTCCCTATCCCGGGGTTTCCCCGTCCAGCTTTCCCTATCCCGGGGTTTCCCCGTCCAGCTTTCCCTATCCCGGGGTTTCCCCGTCCAGCTTTCCCTATCCCGGGGTTTCCCCGTCCAGCTTTCCCTATCCCGGGGTTTCCCCGTCCAGCTTTCCCTATCCCGGGGTTTCCCCGTCCAGCTTTCCCTATCCCGGGGTTTCCCGTCCAGCTTTCCCTATCCCGGGGTTTCCCCGTCCAGCTTTCCCTATCCCGGGGTTTCCCCGTCCAGCTTTCCCTATCCCGGGGTTTCCCCGTCCAGCTTTCCCTATCCCGGGGTTTCCCCGTCCAGCTTTCCCTTTTCCGGGTTTCCCCTTTCAGCTTTTCCATTTCGGGTTTCCCCTTTCAGCTTTTCCATTTCGGGGGTTTCCTTCCAGCTTTCCCATTTCGGGGGTTTCCTTCCAGCTTTCCCATTTCGGGGGTTTCCTTCCAGCTTTCCCTATCCCGAGGTTTCCCCTTCCAGCTTTCCCTATCCCGGGGTTTCCCCGTCCAGCTTTCCCTATCCCGGGGTTTCCCCGTCCAGCTTTCCCTATCCCGGGGTTTCCCCGTCCAGCTTTCCCTATCCCGGGGTTTCCCCGTCCAGCTTTCCCTATCCCGGGGTTTCCCCGTCCAGCTTTCCCTATCCCGGGGTTTCCCCGTCCAGCTTTCCCTATCCCGGGGTTTCCCCGTCCAGCTTTCCCTATCCCGGGGTTTCCCCGTCCAGCTTTCCCTATCCCGGGGTTTCCCCGTCCAGCTTTCCCTATCCCGGGGTTTCCCCGTCCAGCTTTCCCTATCCCGGGGTTTCCCCGTCCAGCTTTCCTTTTCCGGGTTTCCCCTTTCAGCTTTCCCTTTTCCGGGTTTCCCCTTTCAGCTTTCCCTTTTCCGGGTTTCCCCTTTCAGCTTTCCCTTTTCCGGGTTTCCCCTTTCAGCTTTTCCATTTCGGGTTTCCCCTTTCAGCTTTCCCATTTCGGGGGTTTCCTTCCAGCTTTCCCATTTCGGGGGTTTCCTTCCAGCTTTCCCATTTCGGGGGTTTCCTTCCAGCTTTCCCTATCCCGGGGTTTCCCCTCCCAGCTTTCCCTTTTCCGGGGTTCCCCTTCCAGCTTTCCCTTTTCGGGGGTTCCCTTCCAGCTTTTCCATTTCGGGGGTTCCCTTCCAGCTTTTCCATTTCGAGGGTTCCCGTTCCGGCTTTCCCTTTCCCGGGGGTTCCCCTTCCAGCTGTCCCTTTCCCGGGGGTTCCCCTTCCAGCTTCCTCTTTTTTGGGGTTCCCCTTCCAGCTTTCCCTATCCCGGGGTTTCCCCTCCCAGCTTTCCCTTTTCCGGGGTTCCCCTTCCAGCTTTCCCTTCCCGGGGCTTCCCCTTCCAGCTTTTCCTTCCCGGGGCTTCCCCTTCCGGCTTTCCCTTCCCGGGGCTTCCCCTTCCGGCTTTCCCTTCCCGGGGCTTCCCCTTCCGGCTTTCCCTTCCCGGGGCTTCCCCTTCCGGCTTTTCCTTCCCGGGGCTTCCCCTTCCGGCTTTTCCTTCCCGGGGCTTCCCCTTCCAGCTTTTCCTTCCCGGGGCTTCCCCTTCCGGCTTTTCCTTCCCGGGGCTTCCCCTTCCGGCTTTCCCTTCCCGGGGCTTCCCCTTCCGGCTTTTCCTTCCCGGGGCTTCCCCTTCCGGCTTTTCCTTCCCGGGGCTTCCCCTTCCGGCTTTCCCTTCCCGGGGCTTCCCCTTCCGGCTTTCCCTTCCCGGGGCTTCCCCTTCCGGCTTTCCCTTCCCGGGGCTTCCCCTTCCAGCTTTCCCTTCCCGGGGCTTCCCCTTCCAGCTTTCCCTTCCTGGGGGTCCCCTCTGTCTTACCTTCCCCAGGCCAGGTTGCCCCTGACTGGGGTTCCCCTCCAGCTTGCCTGATGTGTAGAAAGTGTGTGCAGCAGTTCCTTGCCCCCTCCCCGCTCTATTTATTCCTTCCTCTTCAGTTACAGAGTTACTTCGCCGCCTGTGAAGATGAGACGCCGGCCATCCGCAACCACGACCGCGTCCTGCAGAGGCTCTGCGAACACCTGGACCACGCGCTGCTCTATGGGTGAGGCCCAGACCACTCCCCTCAGCTCTGCCCTACTGGTAATAAAGCTGCTCCTCTGTGTAAGCTGCGGAGCCGTTTCCTCCTTTCTCCGACGGAAGGGCCGGCAGCTCGCCTGTGATTGGTCAGAAAGCGGAGGACGCTGCCTCACTTTTATTCTGAACATAGGCTGCGGGGTCTACAGCTTACACAGAGGAGCCGTTTTCTAGTACAGAAGGGGTTACATACGCCCAAGGAGTAGAGTACTTTAAATGCCCCTTAAGGAGGATCTAAAGTCAAACCACCTCCTTTCACATTTACATGCATGGCAGCCAGTCATGTGACCACCATTTATCCCGGAGAACACCATTGCTCATGTGACAATGAATGAGGAAGCGATCAGCATTGCCTTGACTTTGGTTCCTCTTTAAGGGAGAACTCCGGCGTGGCTAATAGAGGGCCTGTCAGGCTTCTTGTCTGCAACCAAGGTAATGGTAGACTTCTGGCAAGAAGTGAGGGCTGGGCGGAGCTCCAGATGTGAAGCATGGAAATGAAGGTCAATAAGACAGAACAGAGTTCAGGGGTTTAAAGCGGACC
The DNA here is from genome assembly GCA_027917425.1 of Gastrophryne carolinensis. Taxonomy (NCBI): domain Eukaryota; kingdom Metazoa; phylum Chordata; class Amphibia; order Anura; family Microhylidae; genus Gastrophryne; species Gastrophryne carolinensis. The sequence goes on from CM051242.1 coordinate 190,820,813, forward strand.
TTCACCCTGAATAAGAGCCTATCTTATATGTTTCCCACACCCTGTACATACAGATTGCTCACATTAATCCGGACCTTCACCCTTAATAAGAGCCTATCTTGTATGTTTCCCACATCCTGTACATACAGATTGCTCACATTAAAAATCATTCTACCTGCATCTACTGCATGTTATGAGTCTTTAAACATCCAAGATGGCGGCTCATGGAGCATCAGGCTCCTACCTTCTGACTGTGCTGCTCTGCATTCTGGGATTGCTGACCTTTTCCTGACCCCAGCTATGCTTAGTCTGAGCAAAGCACAGCTAAAACCCACCCCCCTGTACTTTATCCCACTGTCCTCTCCTCAGTAAGAGTCAAGATGGCAGCACCCGTATCGTAAAGTCCTGAACAGAGTTGCAGCCCAGTGGGGGAAAGAATAATAAGTAAGTGACTAAAAACCTAAAATATAATAATTTTAGATGCTGGGGAATCGTTTTTTTTAAGGGTTTGGGCTTTTCAATAAATCATGGTGAAGGTCCGGTTTAATAAAGACCGATAACAGATACAAATTCCAGGGTTGGCGGCAGACAGGCAAAGTCTATAAACAATCTGTGTTCAGAGGCTGGCAACAAACCAAATACAGATTCCAGGGCTATATACAGTGAGCTGCCAGTATCAGCTCCAGATGGGCCCCAAAAGACAAAAAAAGGCCGCACAGACCAAAGTAAAAAATAATTATACTGTTTTGGTCCGGATTAAGGCTATCTCCGGTATAATTTATAGGCATTTGATCATGACCACACTACTCGTTTTTTAAAAGAAGTCTTACTTCACATTTATTATACAAATATTGTGTTACACATTATACCATTATATTACATCAACATGTATAATTAATCACAATTTCATTTGCATATGTTTTTCCTTTTGCATTTCATGAATTTAGGTGGGTCATCTTCACAAACTGATCTGTTGTCGGGCAGACATGTTTCGCCGCCACTCGGTGGCTTTCTCAATGCCCTTGTAAAAAGAAATGGGGATAAGCTAATATATTCATTTTCCAAAGATATATGTGTTTTCCATTTGTCATTAAATTTAAATAAAAAATAATTATATCTTTAATATCCAAAAAGTACCAATCCGAGATAACACAAACATAATAAACACACACAACAACAAGACTAGTTAAAAAACATGAATGACACGGCCCTAAAAGGCTGACCCAAATGACTCTCCTTAAAGAATTATTGCACTATGCCCAAATCAATGCAAGACAACTGTATTACTGCATAATTAATTACTGCATGATTAATTAATAAAGTGTATAAAGGTGCTTATCAAAAGTTAAAAAAGATCCACAGAAAAAACAATCACAAAAACCTAATCTATATACTATACAACATAATATGACATGTGCTACTATCTATACAAAGTGCAAAAGTGCTCAATTAATAATATGTGCAAACGAGTGCAATATACAGTAAAATCAGTGCAATACAATCACGATTGTAAACCAAATAAGTTAAATAGGGCACAGTAAGAAATGAGGTTCATATCAGGAGTCCGGGTCCACCATGCACAGATTCCAGGGCTGGTGGTGACAGACAGATAAAGTCCATTAAGCAATCTGTGTTCAGAGGCTGGCGACAAACCAAATATAGATTCCAGGGTTGGGGACAGACAGAAAAAGTCCATTAAAGTGGACCAACACCCAGGATTTTGACTATCCTGGGTATTGGTCTACTTCCGCGGGGCACCCCGATCGTGGGTGCCCCGCTGTGTGAGACCCACCAGAAAGCCCCGAAACTCACCTGACTCCGCTCCCACATGACTCGCTCGTCCAATCTCTGCCGCCGGACAAGCTGAGCGCGGGCCGCCGCCGCCTCCCGTGCGTCCCTCTTACAGGGTGCGCGTCCTGCTAGATGGATGCGCGGGAGGCAGCGGCAGTGGCCCGTGCATGCGCCGCTGGAATGAGGAGAAGGTAGGATTTTCGGGGATCTGGGGGGGTTTCACACAGCGATCGGGGTGCCCCGCAGTCAGGGAGCTGGAGGGGAGGGTGTTGGTCCACTTTAAGCAAGCTGTGTTCGGAGGCTGGCGACAAACCAAATACAGATTCCAGGGTTGGCGGCAGACAGGAAAAAGTCCATTAAACAATCCGAGATCATGGGCTGGCAGCGAACAGGCAAAGTCCAATAAACAATCCGAAATTCTAACCGCGTAATCCGTGCGAGGGTTAATCCATAAGCTGATCGGGAGTCCAGGTCAATCCAGTATCACAGTCAGGAGTTGCAGGTAACAGGAATCACAGCTTCCAGGAACTGAGCTGATAACACAGCAATGAATACAGGCCAGCTGTCTATTTAAATAGGGCTGTCAATTAGAGCGAGGAGGGATGTGTCAGAGTCTGAGTGAGGTCACTTCCTGTACACAGGCCAAGGAAAACCCTTACGCTCTAGGCTTCGTGCAGTTGCAGTGAGCCGAACACCAGGTGGAGCTGTTGAGCAGTGCAATGGATGAATAGCCAGGTCTAGAACAAAACACCCAAAGCACTTCTGCGGCTGCGTGCAGAGATCAATGGAAGTCGCCCAAAAGGCGCGGAGCCTGACAGGGCCATCAGTGAGCCCTTCTACCAGGAAATGGTAGCACACACGCCCGTCCTCCAATAGGAGGTCTTCATCTCTCCATTGTTCAGCTACTTCCTGACCCCCATCAAGCAGACTTGTACCTAGCGACAGTTTTAGTCCCACCTAAGTATCTTTCACTTTTTAGGGGCATCCCAAATCAGATCAGGTTAAAAGGGGCCTGAGATCCATTTTTTTACTGGATGTCCACTTTAATGGGGCGTCACCTAAATTAGGGAGGCTTCCGCACCCTGTTTTTAGTTTGCCCGGCTATTATTCCCCTTGAATCCAAACCTCGTCGCCTCTACTAACCCTACTGACGGCCGTGGTGTAAGGTAAGTAGCTACACAGACATGTGATCCCCCTGTTGTAATATCCGGAGTTCCCCTTTAATGTGCCATAGCAGACTGCTGGGATCAATGCTTGGATGTTGCTGCACGTGCCCTCGGGTCGGCCATCTTTTGGTTAGAGTTCCTCTTTAATAGATCCCACACGCTGATGTCTTTCTCGTCTCGGCAGGTTGCAGGACATCTCGTCCGGGTACTGGGTGCTGGTCGTCCACTTCACCCGGAGGGAGGCGCTGAAGCAGATCGAGGAGCAGCAGCATGTGGCCACCCTGCTGGGGCGCAGTGAGTAGCAGATCCTTTGGAGGGGGGGGGGCGGGCGGGCATCCCTTAAAGGGAGCCTACACTCACCTGAACCTTGATATTGAGCTCCTTATCTAGTGGTAGGGGGACCTCGTCATTGGCTGAGCACTGGCTGTCCTGCCAATAGACAGGCGAGTAGCACAGGTTCCATTTTAATGTCTTGCTTCATTTTAACCGGGGCATCCAGGTGTCGCCCCCATTGCGGTGTAATACTAACCTGCTTCCTTTCTCTGCCGTCAGGTCGGGCCTGGCTCTACCTGGCCCTCAACGAGAATTCCCTGGAGAGTTACCTGAGATTGTTCCAGGAGAACCAGAGTCTGTTACAGCAATACTACTACAAGTGAGTGCTGACGCCCCCATTGCCGCCCCCCTTGGCATGGCTCTACACCCCCATTGCCGCCCCCCACCGGCATGGCTCTGCGCCCCCGTTGCCGCCCCCCGCCGGCATGGCTCTGCGCCCCCGTTGCCGCCCCCCCCGCCGGCATGGCTCTGCGCCCCCGTTGCCGCCCCCCCCGCCGGCATGGCTCTGCGCCCCCGTTGCCGCCCCCCACCGGCATGGCTCTGCGACCCCGTTGCCGCCCCCCGCCGGCATGGCTCTGCGCCCTGTCTCACTCCATGTATGTGTCTGGTCCTCCAGGAACGCCTTGGTCTGCAGCCATGATCATCTCACCCTCTTCCTCACTCTCGTCTCCGGCCTGGAGTTCATCCACTTCGATCTGGAGCTGGTGAGTGGTCGCCTTGCTCCGCCCCTGTTAGCCTGTGTGTCTATTAAAGAAGGACTCCGGGAAACCTAATAGGCCATGTATTTATTTGACAATTCTTCTAAGGGTATCGCTGTCCTACCCGCTCTCTTATGCTTGATAGGTTGGAGAACATAACCCCCACCCCTCCTGCTTGATAAGCTAGAGAACATAAGCCATACTCCTTCAGCTTGTTAGGCTGGAGAGCATAAGCTCCAGCTTTATCGGTGGGAGAGCATAAGCTCCAGCTTGATCGGCGGGAGAGCATAAGCTCCAGCTTGATTGGCTGGAGAAATTAAGCTCCAGCTTGATCGTCGGGAGAGCATAAGCTCCAGCTTGATTGGCTGGAGAAATTAAGCTCCAGCTTGATCGGCTCTAGAACCTAAGCTCCAGCTTGATTGGCTGGAGAGCATAAGCTCCAGCTTGATTGGCTGGAGAGCATAAGCTCCAGCTTGATTGGCTGGAGAGCATAAGCTCCAGCTTGATTGGCTGGAGAGCATAAGCTCCAGCTTGATTGGCTGGAGAGCATAAGCTCCAGCTAGATTGGCTGGAGAGCATAAGCTCCAGCTTGATTGGCTGGAGAGCATAAGCTCCAGCTTGATTGGCTGGAGAGCATAAGCTCCAGCTAGATTGGCTGGAGAGCATAAGCTCCAGCTTGATTGGCTGGAGAGCATAAGCTCCAGCTTGATTGGCTGGAGAGCATAAGCTCCAGCTTGATTGGCTGGAGAGCATAAGCTCCAGCTTGAGAGGCTGGAGAGCATAAGCTCCAGCTTGAGAGGCTGGAGAGCATAAGCTCCAGCTTGATTGGCTGGAGAGCATAAGCTCCAGCTTGAGAGGCTGGAGAGCATAAGCTCCAGCTTGAGAGGCTGGAGAGCATAAGCTCCAGCTTGAGAGTCTGGAGAGCATAAGCTCCAGCTTGAGAGTCTGGAGAGCATAAGCTCCAGCTTGAGAGTCTGGAGGGCATAACCTCTAGCTTGAGAGTCTGGAGAGCATAAGCTCTAGCTTGAGAGTCTGGAGAGCATAAGCTCCAGCTTGAGAGTCTGGAGGGCATAAGCTCTAGCTTGAGAGTCTGGAGAGCATAAGCTCCAGCTTGAGAGTCTGGAGAGCATAAGCTCCAGCTTGAGAGTCTGGAGAGCATAAGCTCCAGCTTGAGAGTCTGGAGAGCATAAGCTCCAGCTTGAGAGTCTGGAGAGCATAAGCTCCAGCTTGAGAGTCTGGAGAGCATAAGCTCCAGCTTGAGAGTCTGGAGAGCATAAGCTCCAGCTTGAGAGTCTGGAGAGCATAAGCTCCAGCTTGAGAGTCTGGAGAGCATAAGCTCCAGCTTGAGAGTCTGGAGAGCATAAGCTCCAGCTTGAGAGTCTGGAGAGCATAAGCTCCAGCTTGAGAGGCTGGAGAGCATAAGCTCCAGCTTGAGAGGCTGGAGAGCATAAGCTCCAGCTTGAGAGGCTGGAGAGCATAAGCTCCAGCTTGAGAGGCTGGAGAGCATAAGCTCCAGCTTGAGAGGCTGGAGAGCATAAGCTCCAGCTTGAGAGGCTGGAGAGCATAAGCTCCAGCTTGAGAGGCTGGAGAGCATAAGCTCCAGCTTGAGAGGCTGGAGAGCATAAGCTCCAGCTTGAGAGGCTGGAGAGCATAAGCTCCAGCTTGAGAGGCTGGAGAGCATAAGCTCCAGCTTGAGAGGCTGGAGAGCATAAGCTCCAGTTTGAGAGGCTGGAGAGCATAAGCTCCAGCTTGAGAGGCTGGAGAGCATAAGCTCCAGCTTGAGAGGCTGGAGAGCATAAGCTCCAGCTTGAGAGGCTGGAGAGCATAAGCTCCAGCTTGAGAGGCTGGAGAGCATAAGCTCCAGCTTGAGAGGCTGGAGAGCATAAGCTCCAGCTTGAGAGGCTGGAGAGCATAAGCTCCAGCTTGAGAGGCTGGAGAGCATAAGCTCCAGCTTGAGAGGCTGGAGAGCATAAGCTCCAGCTTGATAGGCTGGAGAGCATAAGCTCCAGCTTGAGAGGCTGGAGAGCATAAGCTCCAGCTTGAGAGGCTGGAGAGCATAAGCTCCAGCTTGAGAGGCTGGAGAGCATAAGCTCCAGCTTGAGAGGCTGGAGAGCATAAGCTCCAGCTTGAGAGGCTGGAGAGCATAAAGCTCCAGCTTGATAGGCTGAAGAGCATAAGCTCCAGCCTAATAAGCTCTAGAACAGCGGTACTCAACTGGCGGACCGGGGTCCAAATGTGGACCTCGGTGCCAAATTTCTGGACCCCTGACTTGACAGCCCTGCACTTAGTTGCTTCTGTGTTGCCATGCTCAGCGCTGCCCATTTACAGATTGGCGTTGTAGTTGTTTGTCTCCCTGCCAGTGTCATGACTCCCTGGCACCTAGCATTGCAATATGAAGTACTGCACGGACAGGAAGTGGCATTGCAAGGTATAATCCACCCCCAGCCCACCCCCAATGTGCTGATTTCTAACTATCCATCCCCCCTGACAGCGCCCCATTCGGACCTCCGCCTCTCACCAGATGCCTGTAAATGGACCTTTACAAGAAGTGGTTGAGTACCCCTGCTCTAGAACATAAACTCCAGCTTGATAGGCTGGAGAGCTTAAGCTCCAGCTTGATGGACTGGAGAACATAAGCCCCACCTTTCCGGCTTGATAGGCTGGAGATCAGAAGCTCATAGATGCCCCCACAGGATCAGAAAGGAATTACCAGAAAAGCCAGTGTTATGTTCCTCCTGCTGCTGGCCGGTGGCCATTGCAATCTGGCTGCGGATTGCTGTGACCGCTCTCCCTGCGTATCTCTCGGCAGGACGTGCCGTATCTGGACGTGGCGCCGTACATGCCCGAGTACTACAAGCCGCAGTACCTGCTGGACTTCGAGGACCGGCTTCCCAGCAACGTGCGTGGCTCCGACAGCCTGTCGCTCAACTCCTTCAACTCTGCCAACCTGGAGTGGGACGACAGCGCCATCGCCCCGTCCAGCGAAGGTAGGCGGGGTTATATGTGTGGGGCCTAAACATTTTTTAAAGTCTATATATATTTTTTTGTCCTCGAGGTGCCGAGCTGATTCAGGAATTTATTTGTGTTCTTTTGTTGGTAAATGTGTGTTTTATACTAGCAGATATCACTATCTGCAATCTGTTGCTATTGGCAACCGTACACCAAGAAGACCGACATAAGCCCGGCATGGTCATGGTGTGACACGCCTCTGTCATTCTGGCTTTTCTTCTTTCTGTGTCATTGCTTCTTTTCATTGTCATTCCTATTTTCATAGGATCTCATTTTTTAATCTTTCTTTATTTCTTCCTTCGTCATTCCGTCTTTTCCATCTTCCTTTCTTTCTTTTTTTTTTTCTTTTTCTGTGTCATTGCTTCTTTTATTTATTCCTTTTGTCATTTCTTTCTTTCTTTTTCTCATTCCTATTTTCATTCATTTTGCATTCCTTCTTTTTTTCTATCTCGCATTCCTTTTCTTTCTTTCTTTGTCATTACTTTTCTTCTTCTTTTTTTTTTTCCTGGCACCTGTTACCACTGCTATGAGGTCTTTAGGGTGAGTCTATGAAATTTACAGGACTTTCCCTTTAGGGGGTGCTGGAACTGGGGGCAATACCTGCAGCTTTCCCGGCATGTGTGTCACAACACAACGCAAAGGGGCCCCGCCGAGTCTCTTGGTGTACGGTTGCCAATAGCAACAGATTGCAGACAGTTGCACAGAACGTTTCTGCTGAGCATGCGTAGGTGTAAGTGTAAGTGTGTAATTTCAGGGGGCAACGAAAGTGCCCATTGCAGTACCTGATTTTCTTTACCAAGCGTAGCCATGGTGTATGTTGCCAATAACAACAGATTGCAGACAGTTACACAGAACACTGCTGCTGAGCATATGTAAGTGTGAGTGAGCTCCCTCACTTCAGCAGTGGCCATAGCAGCAGAGTCCTGTGTGTACAGCACTCACTTCTCTCTTCTTTACTTTATAGGGAATGTAATGGGCTAGGATTTCAGGGGGCAACGAAAGTGCCCATTGCAGTACCTGATTTTCTTTACCAAGCGTAGACATGGTGTATGTTGGAAATAACAACAGATTGCAGACAGTTACACAGAACACTGCTGCTGAGCATATGTAATTGTGAGTGAGCTCCCTCACCTCAGCAGCGGCCATAGCAGCAGAGTCCTGTGTGTACAGCACTCACTTCTCTCTTCTTTACTTTATAGGGAATGTAATGGGCTAGGATTTCAGGGGGCAACGAAAGTAGACAAGGTGTATGTTGCCAATAACAGATTGCAGACAGACAGAACACTGCTGCTGAGCATATGTAAGGCTGAGTGAGCTCCCTCACCTCAGCAACGGCCATAGCAGCAGTGTTCTGTGTGTACAGGCCTCACTTCTCTCTTCTTGGTTTACGGTTGCCAATAGCAACTGATTGCAGGTAATGAAAGCTGCTCCCATATAACACACATTTACTAACATAAATTTAAAAAAAAATACCACATCAGCTCAGCACCTTGAGGACTTAAGGTGGGTCGCTTTCCAAAATTCCATCGAAAGTACGCTTTCCCTTTAAAGTGGAACAAAACCCATCTGGGCCAGCCCTGGAATCCTAAAATATTTCAGAGCCGGCCGCTGTTCTCAACCCAGGGGCAGCGGGGATGACCAGGGGCATCGGAACAAAACCCAAGTCTAACAGGTTTGTTCCATGCCCCTGCGACATCCCAATTCGGGATGCCCCGCTGTGTGAACCCGCCCAGTTAGCCTAGTGAAACTCGCCTTTCCCGGCTCCCAACATCGCATGCACAGACTCCCGTCCAATCACAACCCTTTGCCGTGTTTACTTCTTTTCGGAAAAAGGCTCTGGTTGAATTTGATAGGACGCGTGTGCTGCCGAATCCCCGGCAACGTGCGCGCTCCCCATTGAAAACAATTAGATCCGTTTTCCGAAAGCAGACCCTGATTGGACGAGAGCGAACGCATGCGCCTTTGGACCAAGGAGAGGTGGGCTATAACCGGCTGGGGGTTTCACACAGCATGGCATCCCCTTTCCAGCAGCCGGCCCTGGAATTTTCAAAATTTCAGGCCGGCCGCTGGTGGGTTTTGTTCAGCTTTACGTTTTCAAGGGTAGGTCTGAATTATGGGGAGCTGGTGTGCAGGGAGTGAGCCGGCCCCACACGGGTCCATATACTGAGTGAAGGTGTGGACCCACCTGACTGAGTCTGTTAAGAACCTCATGCGTGATGTCATTCGGGGCCATGAAATACGCTTCGTCACGATGATTTTGTCGAGGACCCATTGGAGTCTGTTAACACCAGTTGTCTTACCACTTTCTAGAGAAAGGTTATGCTCCTTAATAGTTTGTAGGTGTTTTTTTAAGCTGATGGTCAAGGGGAGGGGCCTGCAACCCCTCTTAGAGGGCCAGGGGTGACAGGGGAGTGTTAGACCTGTGAATAAAGATTCAGAGCCCAGACCCTCATGCGTGATGTAATTCGGGGACGCAAAATACGTGTTTCGTCACAATGGTTTTATCGAGGACCCATTGGAGTCTATTAACACCAGTTGTCTTACCACTTTTCCAGCTAAAAGTTACGCTTCGTAATAGTTTTTAGAAGTTTGTTTTAGCTTTGAAAAGAAGCTGCAACTCTTCCTAGTAAATAAAGGTCGAAGCCCAGACCCTCCTGGGTGACGTCAGCCAGGGAGACGCGCGTTTCGTGGCAATGATTTTGTCGAGGAAGTCTGGACCCATTGGAGTCTTTTAACACCAGTTGTCTTACCATTTTTCCAGCTAAAAGTTACACTCCATAATAGTTTTTAGAATTTTGGAAGTTTTTTTTTTATCTGAGGATAGGAGCTGCAACTCGTCCTAGGGAGGGAGTGTCAGACCTGTGAATAAAAGTCCAAGCCCAGACCCTCCTAGGTGACGTCAGCCAGGCAGACGCAAGTTTCGGCGCAATGATTTTGTCGGGTTAGTCTGGGTTATTTTCCCGGGGTGCTGGTGTGAGGGGATTGAGCAGCCCACATTTGGTTTTATATGCTGAATGGAACTGAACAGGGTGTAGGGGCCGTGTTATGGAGAACTCTGGTCCAGAATCGTATGTCACAGCTGTGTCTTGACCAATGAATGCGTAGAATTTGAATCCAGGGAAAAGTTGTGCTCCATAATAGTTTTTAGGGTTTTTATTAAGCCAATTACCAAGGACTGTCAGACCTTGTAAATAAAGGCCCGAAACCCAGACCCTCCTGGGTGACATCAGCCAGGGAGACGCTCGTTTCGTCGCAATGATTTTGTCGAGGAAGTCTGGACCCATTGGAGTCTTTTAACACCAGCTTTCCTACCACCTTTGCAGCTAAAAGTTACGCCCCGTAATAGTTTTTAGAAGTTTTTTTTTTAGCTGAGGATAGGAGCTGCAACTCCTCCTAGGGAGGGAATGTCGAACCTGTGAATAAAGGTCCGGAGCCCGGACCCTCCTGGGTGACGTCAGCCAGGCAGACGCACGTTTCGTTGCAATGATTTTGTCGGGTTAGTCTGGGTTATTTTCCCTGGGTGCTGGTGTGAGGGGATTGAGCCGCCCACATGTAGGTTTATATGCTGAATGGAAGTGAACGGGGTGTAGGGGACTTGTTATGGAGAACTCTGGTTCCGGAATCCTATGTCACAGCAGTGTCTGGACCAATTAATGCGTAGCATCTGAATCTGTTAACACCAGTCCTACGACTTTTCAGGGAAAAGTTGTGCTCCATAATAGTTTTTAGTTTTTTTTTAGCTAATTGCCAAGGAGTGTCAGACCTGTAAAGATAGGTCCGGAGCCCAGGCCCTACTGGGTGACGCGCGTTTCGTGTCAATGATTATGTCGAGTTAGTTGTGATTATGTTTCTGGGTGCTGGTGGGAGGAGAGCCACACGCGGATTTATATACTGAATGAAGGGGAGGGGGGTAGGCCGCTATCTACAGCGCTTGTCTCTAATCCGCTCTTTTGTCCCCCGGTCTCTTAGATTATGATTTCGGTGACGCTTACCCTGCAGCGCGATCCGTGCCCAGCACAGACTGGGAAGGTGGGAACCGGCCATCTTTGCTGCATCACCTTTGTCGTCCTCCTCCCCTGCTTCTTCCGGTTCTGTACCTGTCTTCACCCTGATGTCAACACCGTGGCTAAGCTCCTCCCAGCCTTGTTTCCTTTACTGCTGCCCTCTATAGGACCCCCCGTGTCCTTGAGTTGTCTTTCCTCTCCATGTCCTCTAGTTGTCTTCCCCCCCCCCACCACTCTATTCATGCCCCCCATGTCCTTGAGTTGTCCTCCCCCCACCTCTCTATACATGCCCCCCTATATCCTTGAGTTGTCCCCCCCACCGCTCTATACATCCCCCCTCATGTCCTTGAGTTGCCCCCCCCGCTCTAAATGCCCCCGCCCCCATGCCCTTGAGTTGTCCTTCCCACACTGCTCTAAACGTCCCCCCCCATGCCCTTGAGTTATCCTTCCCTCCCCCCCACCGCTCTCTACAACCCCCCATGCCCTTGAGTTGTCCTCCCCCCCCAACCTCTCTATACATCCCCCCCATGTCCTTGAGTTGTCCTCCCCCCACTGCTCTATACATCCACCCCATGTGCTTGAGTTGTCCTCCCCATCCCCCCCACTGCTCTATACATCCACCCCATGTCCTTGAGTTGTCCGCCCCATCCCCCCCAAACTGCTCTATACATCCACCCCATGTCCTTGAGTTGTCTGCCCCATCCCCCCCACTGCTCTATACATCCACCCCATGTCCTTGAGTTGTCCGCCTCATCCCCCCCACTGCTCTATACATCCACCCCATGTCCTTGCGTTGTCCGCCTCATCCCCCCCACTGCTCTATACATCCACCCCATGTTCTTGAGTTGTTCTTCCCCACCGCCCTATACTCTTAGACTCCAGGGTGGGTTTTGGTCCTCTTTAACAGGTGTTGGTCCTGCAGACAGCTAATCAAAACAAGCTCGGGGGGCATCTAGAATGCTGGAGGCCCCCCCCCCAGAACGCCCGATACCCTCACCCTTACTACGAGCCAGCGCCAGGAAAGGAGTCCAGTGATTGGCCGCCACGTCCACCATGGTAGCATCCTCGGGCGGCCACCGGAACGACCTGCCCCATGACCGTCCACCGGCCAATCACAGGAGGCCGTTCCAGGCGTTGGCTCGTAGTGAAGGTGAGGATTACGGGTGTTCTGGGGGGGGGTTATGTGCCGGGGCAGCCTCCAGCATTCAGGGTGCAGCTGCTTTCGCCCCCCATTTTCAAACAATCTGAGCCGCTTGCCGAATGACATGGGTGCAGCAAATGGCTCTGATTGGACAAGCATGTATTTCCACCACCGAAGCCACACCCAGCTGCACTTTTGAGATCGCTGGTTGGCTGATCTCAAAGGTGCCGCAGCGACATGGTTGTGGGGGGGGGGGGGGTTCACACAGTGGGGCATCCGGTGTAGGTTGCCCCAGGGGCACCCTAAAGGATTCCAGGGCCCGGCTGTAAAATTAAATTCCGGGCTTTGTTTTAAAACAGATGCTCCTGCACCCAGCCATTCAGATTGGCTGGGGGGAGCGGGCCTTCGTCTGAAGGGAAACCGGGGAAGCGGCCGCTTCCAATTGCTGACCACTGCGTCTAAACAGAATCGCATTGCGGAGCATTAATATGCGCAGCGCATGGCGCTGATTGGATGAGAACCCGCACATGCGCCAAAGGATCAGGAAAAGACGAGTTTTTATGGGTCGATCTAGTGAAAATCACAGCTTTTGTTCCTCTTTAAAGTGGACCTATAGGCTAAAGAGTGCCTTCACAGCCATAAAGTGAACCTATAACCTAAAGAGCACCTTCACAACCTTAAAGTGAACCTATAATCTGAAGAGCACCTTCACAGACATAACGTGAATCTATAGCCTAAAGAGCACCTTCACAGACATAACGTGAATCTATAGCCTAAAGAGCACCTTCACAGACAAAGAGCACCTAAACCTAAAGAGCACCTTCACAGACATAAATTGAACCTGTAGCCTAAAGAGCACCTTCACAGCCATAAACTGAATCTATAACCTAAAAGCACCTTCACAGACATAACGTGAATCTATAGCCTAAAGAGAACCTTCACAGACATAACGTGAATCTATAGCCTAAAGAGCACCTTCACAGACAAAGAGCACCTAAACCTAAAGAGCACCTTCACAGACATAAAGTGAACCTATAGCCTAAAGAGCACCTTCACAGACATAACGTGATCCTGTAGCCTAAAGAGCACCTTCATAGGCATAAAGTGAACCTGTAGCCCAAAGAGCACCTTCACAGGCATAAAGTGAACTTATAACCTAAAGAGCACCTTCACAGGCATAAAGTGAACTTATAACCTAAAGAGCACCTTCACAGGCATAAAGTGAACTTATAACCTAAAGAGCACCTTCACAGACATTATGTGAACCTGTAACCTAAAGATCACCTTCACAGACATAATGTGAACATGTAACCCAAAGAGCACCTTCACAGATATAAAGCAAACCTATAGACTAAAGAGCACATTCACAGCCATAAAGTGAACCTATAGCCTAAAGATCACCTTCACAAGCATAGTGTGAACCTGTAACCTAAAGAGCACCTTCACAGCCATAAAGTGGACCTGTAACCTAAAGAGCACCTTCACAGCCATAAACTGAACCTGTAACCTAAAGAGCACCTTCACAGATATAAAGTGAACCTATAGCCTAAAGAGCACCTTCACAGATATAAAGTGAACCTATAGCCTAAAGAGCACCTTCACAGATATAAAGTGAACCTATAGCCCAAAGAGCACCTTCACGGATATAAAGCAAACCTATATCCTAAAGAGCACCTTCACAGCCATAAGATGGAGGAGTATCCCTGCTCCTGGTAGGGAATACTTGCAGATGGGCACCCCAAATCTAGATGCGCGGGGGGGGGGGGGGGGGGATCCGCCCTAAAAATAGGATCCTGGACTAGGGTTTTATACAATTCCAAATCTTTCTGTCCCTCCCCATCGGCCTGGTCATCATCCCGGACTGCCCCCCCCCCCACAGTTATTGCTGACCTACTGCTTGTCTGGCTACCATGTTGCTCCTCCGCCCACAATGCTCAGCGGGCCACTGACCCTTATAAAAACAAACCTGTGACCCAAATCCCGGTGCAATTGGTCACTCCCAAAAGGTGTCAGCATGGCGACCAGATGAGTGGCACCGTAGAGAGGTTTACATCCATCATCCTCCGGTCTTGTGCTGACGAGGGCCGCCGTTCCGAAACGTGTGTCTACTTTGCATGCTCCGCCTACTGCTAAGAATCATGGGTAAATCCTGTTATTCTTGGTCTGTATGCACCATGTAAATACTCTTTTACCTCCCCCCATGTATTCATCCCCCTGCCTACTTACCTGCATCTTCCCCCTCCTGTGTCTGTGTATTACCCTCCCGCTGCTGCATGATGCTAACCTGCCCCGCAGGCCTCTAACACCGGATGCTGCTGCAGATACTCACCTTCGGGGGCCTTCTTTTATGGGGAGGTTAGATCCCACGGGGAGCAGGACACCCTTCATAAGGCCGCTATGCCAGGCTAGCCAGCTCTTAAGCTAGACGCCACTCTGGGTGGCCGGCCCTGGAGTCTATAAGGCTACCGACTTCTCCCTGGGGCATCCCAAATGGTTTGGTTTCTTTTCCAGCGGTGGAAGGTGAGTAACCCTTTAAAGCAGATAGTCCCTTTAACACACCCAAGATTGGGATATCTCTACAGTTTAAGAGGGACAAAAAAAACTCCAGGGTGGGTCACTGGCTTTCACCCTGGGGCGTCCCAAATCCGGATACCCCACTGTGTGAAACCCCACAAAACTCACCTTAGCCCTGGCTCCCACGGCGATATAAATAATGCCGGACGGGGGCACCCACCGATTCTGATAGGGCGCTCCCCACCTTAAAGAGAAACTGGAGATGCGACAGCTCCCTGTTTCCGGCTCAGTATCTACAGAGCTGGATATGAATATTCACTACGTAAGGTGCTGATTGGACGAGAGCCTGCTCACGCGCCGTGTGACCAGGAAAGGGTATGTTTTTAGGGGCTATTCGGGGTGTTTCACATAGGGATGTGCCAAATTGGGATGCCCCCAATAAGGGATAGTGAAAATCAATGGTTTTGGTATGCTTTAAAGTGGACCAAAACCTACGCTGGCGTCTGAGACGCCAGGGCAGACATACTCGCTCCCCCGGGGTATCCTGATTCGAGATGCCCCGCTGTGTGAAACCCCCAAGGTCACCCGAAAACTCCCCGTTATCCCTTTAGTATGGCGCGTACCCACGCCTGACATTTGTGAACGGCTGGCTCGCGCGCGCTTCCTGTTAAAGGGTAGCGGGGGATGCGGCCGTCAGCGCGCTGACTGGACGAGAGGCTGCGCATGCGCCATAGGACCAGGGAAGGGTGAGTGAGATCAGGTGACAAAGCAGGGAATCCCCGATCGGGGTGCCCCAGGGCATGAACCAAAACCCGATATAGTCAAAATCCTGGGTTTTGGTCCACTTTAAATTGGACCAAAACATAGCACTCTTGCCTGGGTGGTTTCACACAGTGGGGCATCCCAAGTAAGCACCTGGCATCAATCCCCAGGAAATAAAGCGGCACTCTGAGGGTTTCATGCTGACCATTTAAAGCAGAACAAAACCCCGGATTATTGACTATGCAATTTGGGATGCCCCAGGTGTAGGCTGATGTACTGACCTGGTGTCTTACACTGTAGGTCTGGCCGCTTAAAGTTTTGTTCCCCTTTAAGTGATCCCTATGGTTCCAAACCATTAGGAGGAGGTGGCTCTTCATTCTGGGCTTAGCATAGGTGGGCGACATTGACAATGGGGGAGGCGGGGTTATGAGCCCTGGAAATTAGGTTAGCATTGCAATTTGGGATGCCCCAGGGGAAGGACAGTCTGCCCTGGAGTCTTACATTGTAGGACTGGCCTCTTAGGGTTTTGTTCCCCTTTAAGTGATCCCCCAACCCAGCTTCCTTGGAGGTAGCTCTTCATTCTGGGCTTAGCATAGGTGGGCGACGATGACGTGGGGGAGGCGGGGTTATGAGCCCTTGAATTTAGGTCAGCATTGCAAGCCGGCATCCAGAAGCTCTAGGCAGGGACTGGAATCGCAGAATGGATGCAGTCAGTCTGCCTGTCCCAGGCATCTACCCGGCTCCCCCTACTGGCCTGTCGGAAATCAGGCCTGGCTGTATACATTCTGCCATCTGTTTATTTCGAGCATCGGGAAAGTGTTGTTCTTCATTAACCTACTAACCGCCCTGCTGGTGTGGGCGCGTGTCGCGGGTAACTTGCACGCTTCCTCACTTCCTCTCACCGTTATCTTTTTATTTGACTGGACAACTAACCGGGGCGAGGAAACTCTTCGGCTGCCGACCCTCCTGATGAAGAGTGCTGGCTGCCAAGCTGCTCCTCCCAGGCCTCTGATTGGCTGCTCCTAGGTCAGAGAACCTTTAAAGGGGCAGCATGACAGCGGGTAGCTCTTCCTTTTCTATCGGCAAGGGCAGCCCTGGATTTTCCTTACCAATGTTGACCCCGTTACAGCGCAGCTCTTCCTCTTCCTGCCAGGCAAACGCCCCATCGGTCAGCAATGGCTGATGGGTATTTGCCCGTATGCCAGCGAGCTGTTGTGCCAGATTCCTCGTCCCTGGGTTTGAACTGACGGGTGGCTTTATCTTCTCCTCCTGTCTCTCCCCCCCGCTGTTCTGCCACAGACGGAGACCTCCATGAGGGCGGCAGCTTCCCCTTCCCCGGCTGCCACAAATGCCAAACGAGGAACCCGGCGCAGCGCTACAACCCGTTCACGCAAGATCTGTCAACTTCTGATGTCGCCCCAGGGCCCCGGACCGGCGCCGAGACTCCAGACACCAGCGAGCCCGTCACCCAAGACTCCGAGGTGGACGCCACCCTGTCCTGTAACAGAGCCCAGAGGTCCTCCGAGCCGGCATCCGACAGCACCGACCTGAGCACCCAGGACGTGGCCGACGGCCTCTCCACCGCGGAGTCCACGCCAGTGCATGGCGCTGCCAGGAGGAAAGGCTCCACCTTTACCACCTACACGGAGAACCACTCCGAGCTGGAGGTCATCAGGTGAGTGATGGAGACCAGTAAATAAAGCTGAGCTGAAGCCCATCTGGCTTTTATTGTTTATGTGGGCACACACCTGGAATAAGCATGGCGCGTTAGAGGCTAGAGCTCCTGACCTACATACTTGTTCCTGATTAGTGGCCAATAATATGGCGGAGAACATTAGGTTGAAGGTCAGGGAGAAGCTCTTGGGTTGAAGGTCAGGGAGAAGCTCTTGGGTTGAAGGGCAGGGTGAAGCTCTTGGGTTGAAGGTAAGGGAGAAGCTCTTGGGTTGAAGGTAAGGGAGAAGCTCTTGGGTTGAAGGTAAAGTAGAAGCTCTTGGGTTGACGCTCAGAGAGAGGATCTTGGGTTGACGCTCAGAGAGAGGGTCTTGGGTTGACGCTCAGAGAGAGGGTCTTGGGTTGACGCTCAGAGAGAGGGTCTTGGGTTGACGCTCAGAGAGAGGGTCTTGGGTTGACGCTCAGAGAGAGGGTCTTGGGTTGACGCTCAGAGAGAGGGTCTTGGGTTGACGCTCAGAGAGAGGGTCTTGGGTTGACGCTCAGAGAGAGGGTCTTGGGTTGAAGGTCAGGGAAAAACCGTTGGGTTGACACTAAGGGAGAAGCTGTTGGGTTGACACTGAGGGAGAAGCTGTTGGGTTGACACTGAGGGAGAAGCTGTTGGGTTGACACTGAGGGAGAAGCTGTTGGGTTGAAGGACAGGGAGAAGCTGTTGGGTTGAAGGACAGGGAGAAGCTGTTGGGTTAAAGGACAGGGAGAAGCTGTTGGGTTAAAGGACAGGGAGAAGCTGTTGGATTGAAGGACAGGGAGAAGCTGTTGGATTGAAGGACAGGGAGAAGCTGTTGGATTGAAGGACAGGGAGAAGCTGTTGGATTGAAGGACAGGGAGAAGCTGTTGGATTGAAGGACAGGGGGAAGCTGTTGGGTTGAAGGACAGGGGGAAGCTGTTGGGTTGAAGGACAGGGGGAAGCTGTTGGGTTGAAGGACAGGGGGAAGCTGTTGGGTTGAAGGACAGGGGGAAGCTGTTGGGTTGAAGGACAGGGGGAAGCTGTTGGGTTGAAGGACAGGGGGAAGCTGTTGGGTTGAAGGACAGGGGGAAGCTGTTGGGTTGAAGGACAGGGGGAAGCTGTTGGGTTGAAGGACAGGGGGAAGCTGTTGGGTTGAAGGACAGGGGGAAGCTGTTGGGTTGAAGGACAGGGGGAAGCTGTTGGGTTGAAGGACAGGGGGAAGCTGTTGGGTTGAAGGACAGGGGGAAGCTGTTGGGTTGAAGGACAGGGGAGAAGCTGTTGGGTTGAATTTAGGGGAGAATCTGTTGGGTTGAAGGTAAGGGAGAAGCTCTTGGGTTGAAGGACGGGGTGGGGCTCTTGGGTTGAAGGACGGGGTGGGGCTCTTGGGTTGAAGGACGGGGTGGGGCTGCTCTTGGCTGGAAGGGCAGGTCAAGGGGCGGCTCTTGGCCAGTCCTGGTTATGTGACCAATACTTCATTATGGTCAGTACCTCTAGCTTCAATACATTTGATCTTCCAGCGCTACTCACTACTATCTCAATTGAATACCTGTTTATACTCCAGTGTCTGATTGGACACGTGGTCATGTGACCAATACTGCATTATACCTTTCAGGATGGTACGAAAGAAGCGCACGGGGAAGCGTAAAAAGGGCCGATCGGAAGATGGCATGCAGCAACCCCTCCTGAGCACTTCCGAGCCGGACGACCCGGACCCCGAGCAGAAGCCCAGCGTATGTAATGGGGAGCTGGAGGAGAACCCGGCCGAGACGTCCCTGCGGCTGCCTGAGATGCAGGACACCTCCATGGAGAGGGTGGGCCAGCCTATTACCGATGTCATCGAGAAGCTGAACGGCCAGAGCTGGTCCTCCAACCTGGAACCCACTGATCATTCCTTTCGGACCTGCTCCCCAGGGGAGACCCCGGGGGATTCCGCCACCCAGCACCAGGGTGGTCTCGTTAGGGCCCTTCAGGACCCCATGGACTTCTACTACTTTACCCCAGAGAGTCCAAACTCTGCTGCAGCAGGTGGTGGCGACCATGACTCTCCAGGCCAGGGCCAACCGGCACATGTTTTTGGTGGCCCTGAGGATGCTGGACAAGCGGAAGAGGGAACAAGAGGAGGGACGGCGGCTACAGAACCAGTAGAGGAGCATCCAGGGCAGGCGCCAACGACCGCCAGCGGGAAGGGGAGCCCCAGCCTGAGCATCGCCGAGGACTCCGGTGTGGAGGAGGGGCAAGGAACCCCCACGGAAACCCCCCATCCCTGTGAATTCAGGTAAGAAATGGCTCAACAAGTATTGCAGTTTTTTTCTTTTTTTTTACCCATGATGCTCCTGTCTTGTTCCCACAGGGTGGACAACAACCTGCTGCTGCTGCTGATGATCCACGTGTTCCGAGAGAACGAGGAGCAACTCTTTAAGGTGAGGCCCACCAGGCAAGCGGGTCTCCCTTTTCTGATCCCTATGTGTCCCTTTCAGAACCCGATCTGTCAAATTGTCAGGCTTCCCGGCTACAACCAAGGTAAAGGTAGACTTCTGGCAAGAATTGAGGGCTGGGCGGAGCTCCAGATGTGGGGGTGAAGCATGGAAATGAAGGTCAATAAGACAGAACAGAGTTCATGGGTTTAATAAAGGCCGATAACCGATACAAATTCCAGGGTTGGCGGCAGACAGGCAAAGTCTATAAACAATCTGTGTTCAGAGGCTGGCAACAAACCAGAAACAGACTCCAGGGCTGGTGATAGACAGAAGCATGTCCATTTAGCAATCTGTGTTCAGAGGTTGGCGACAAACCAATTACAGATTCCAGGGCTGGCGGCAGATATGCAAAGTCCTTTAAACAATCCGTGTTCAGAGGCTGGCGAAAGACCAAAAACAAATTTCAGGGTTGGCGGCAGACAGGCAAAGTCCATTAAACAATCTGAGATCATGGGCTGGCAGCGAACAAGCAAAGTCCTATAAACAATCCGAATTTCTAACCGTGTGATCCGTGCGAGGGTTAATCCAGTAGCTGATCAGGAAGCAGGCCAGGTCAATCCAGTATCAGAGTCAGGAGTTGCAGGTAACAGGAATCACAGCTTCCAGGAACTGAGCTAATAACACAGCAATGAATACAGGCCAGCTGTCCATTTAAATAGGGCTGTCAATTAGAGCAAGGAGGGATGTGTCAGAGTCTGAGTGAGGTCACTTCCTGTACACAGGCCAAGGAAAACCCGGAAGTAAAAAGACAAGCCCAAGAGCTTACGCTCTAGGCTTCGTGCAGTTGCAGTGAGCCGAACACCAGGTGGAGCTGTTGAGCAGTGCAATGGATGAATAGCCAGGTCTAGAACAAACACCCAAAGCACTTCTGCGGCTGCATGCAGAGATCAATGGAAGGCGCGGAGCCTGACTCAAATATACTTACCTGCGCTCCCTACGGATAACTCTCCGCCTTGGAATGACAGGTTCTTTTGTCTCGTCAGATGTTCCGGATGAGCACCGGTCACATGGAGGGGGACCTGCAGCTGGTCTACGTGCTGCTCACCGACTGTTACATCTACTTCCTGAGGAAGGGTAAGTCTGCCTTTCCTGTAACCTGTGCTTATCCCCTCCCCCCAGGTGGTAAAGCTCCTCCCCCTTACCTCCGCCAGGCTGTAACGCTCCTCCCTCTTCTCCCCGCCAGGCGCTGCAGACAAGCCGTACATGGTGGAAGACGCCGTCTCCTATAACGAGCTGGATTACGTCTCTGTAGGTCCCGTATGAAGGATGTTCAGGGTCTGGCAACATTAACCCTTTGCTGACACCTCTCTCTGCCTTCCCCATAGGTTGGCCTCGACCAGCAGATGGTGACGCTGGTGTGTACCAACCGGAGGCGCCAGTTCCTGGTGGACACGGCGGATATTGCGCTTACTGAGTGAGTACATTTCACTGCATTACTCGCCTCTCATCAGACTTTGTTGCCCTGACGGATTGCATCCAATGCTACAGGCGACGCTCTTCTTCCTCCCCCTGCCTCTCCCGGCTACACTCCAGGCATTGACCAGCCTTTCCTCTCCTTTGTCCTCTCCCGTCAGGATCTTCATCTCCGCCTTAAAGTCGGCCATGATTAATGGATGCCGGGAGCCGCCTTACCCGGGTGTTCTTACAGACGCCACCATGGAGAGACTGGCACTGGCAAAGTTTGTGTCGCAGGAATCCAGACGTGAGGTACGTGACCCCCCATTTTTGAGAGTGTAATTCATTGGAGGGCTCCCCAGCGACCCCGTGTCCTCTTTTTTTCAGGCCTCGGAGGTGGTCATGCTGTACTATGGCCTGGTCCACTGGGAGGACCCTCTGGACGAATCGCTGGTATCACTGACCTCACCGCTGTCCAGGGATCAGTCCGTAACCAAGGAGGGGGTCCTGTACTATAAGGCCGGCACATCTTACCTGGGACGCGAGCACTGGAAGAGCTGCTACGTGGTCATCAGGTGAGCGGGTGATAGAGGTGGCACAGGGGGTGAACTTTTTTGGGGGTATGAGCTTCGGGATTTGATTTCCCACATTCCTCACGTATTTTATTCCCCCACTTTGTTTTCTAGTAATGGCATCTTGTACCAGTACCCGGAGAGGACCGACGTCACGCCTATGCTGTCTATTAATCTGGGGTAAGGCTTCAGTATTGGAGAATGGGTGTTGTGAAAGAACGATCTAGTTAAATGTGAAAAACCCACAGATACAAGTCCGGAGTTCCCTTTTATTTCCCCCTGTTAGGGCTTCCTAGCCATAAATATGCACAGGACCTAATCTCCCCACGAAGGAGAATTAGCATTTATGGGATGAGCAGGGCAGATCACAGACTCCCTGCTGATTCTCTCCCTGCAGATGGTAGAACCCCTGGCTGTTAACCCGTCACATGAAAGATGAGACCAAGCCAGGTACAGAACCGGCTCACAAAACCGCACGTAGAGGTAGGTTTCTCTGGGCCCTGAAAATGGAGATCTAAGGTTCTGACCCATTTAGGGACCCCATTTTTTGACTCATCGGATGCCCGGTATCCAGCCCAATCTTTTGGTGCCATATCCAAAGCCATATGACCCCCCTGCTCAAAGTTATAACCCCTAAAGGGTTTTAGTGGCTAAAGCAAGCTCCAGACCGGTGGGAGGTGACATTCCGGGCCACAGAAGGGAGGGAGTGAAAGGGTCCTGAGGCATAAAGGGGGTAACCCTGGGCCAGGCTGGTGTCACTTCCGGAGAGGTCACAGTTCCTACGTGCTGGAGGTGCCCATCAACAAGCTTGCCACTTACTTCTTGTGGGAGCTCTTCATCACCACTACTCTGCAACTGCATACTAAGGTAACTGACCATTGTCTCTCTGTGTAATTCACTGTAACCTGTGACCACTACTCGGAACAGCATTTGTATTCATTCATGTTCCATTATAGCCGAATGTTTATCACTGTCTAGTGTGTGCTTATAGCATTAAAACCTTTATTTAACTTGAGCAATCTTTTTGCCTTAGCCAAGAATCTGTGTCCGCAGGCTTTGGGCCTGGTATTCCTAATAGGAGGGCTCGGACAGGGGTTTTGGGGAAAGCGGTTTGTGTGTCCGGAGGTCCCTGGTTTATAGTTGGATCACTTGACCCGTGGTCCCCTGACAGGTGTCATAAAGGTTTATGCGGGAAGTGCTCAGACCATTGTTTTTTTGTTTTATCCCTGTTAGAGGGGAGCAGTGCGGAGGCTGCCGGAGGGCCAATGCCGCGGACAGGCCCCATTCCTTCCAGGTGATCCTGACTGAGCAGCCATGCCTGGAGCTGAGCGCCGCCAACGAGGAGGACATGGCCGACTGGATGCTGCATCTTTGCCAGGCTGTGTCCAAGGGGGTGAGTCCGTATTTACTTACTGACTGTAATACAGCTTGAGCCCTTTAAAGTGAACCAAAACCCAGGATTCTGACTATCCTTGGGTTTTGGTCCTTCCCCTGGGGCACCCTAATCGCGGATGCCCCGCTGTTTGAAACTCCCCCACATCGCCAAAGGTAATTCGCCTCTTCCATCACATCGTCCAATCAACACAACCCAATCAAAGGGGGGAGGGAATAGACCGGCCCGGTGAATCTTATAGATTCCCGGGCCAAACGCGCTGGGTTTTGATTTTGGTCCACTTTAAGACTGTGGTGGGTGAGGGGTCTGGCGTTTTGAATCTGTAGCAGCCCATGAGAAAATAAAATAAATAAAAAAGCAAAATAAAAAACTTTAATAGGAAGAAGGAAAATGCAGTGAAAAAACTGAGAGGAACAAGACACCCGATTTTCACTTTTCGGGGTGTTGTTCCCGCTGTGTGTATGCCCCTTGGTCACTCACCTTCCTGTCGCTCCCATGACACAGACTCTGGTGAGAATGAGCACGCGATTGGTTGAGCGGCTCATTCAACCAATCGGCGCGCTCGCTTTCACTCGGCTCCACTGACGGCTAAGCCACCTGGATGACTAAGCAGCACCGAAGGAAGCCGACTATGCCGCCAGCTGCATCCCCCACTCACCCCCTAGCCATCACGTGCACGCATGTCTAGAGGTGAGCCGGGATGCAGCTGCGGCAAGGGCTCCGGGACAGGGTGAGTAAAACGGGGCTTCTGGGGGGGTTTCCCACAGCAGGACATCCCAATTCAGGATGCCCCTCGGAGTCGAACCTCCAATGTTCCTCTTTAAAGTGGACCGATCAGCAGCTGACCAACTCTGGGTAACTCCTTACCTTTCCATCTGTCTCTTGGCGAGATTGCAGGCCGCGGCTGCATCCCATCGGCTCTGCAAGCTCCCATGCCCAGCCATTCAGATAGGCGGGGCGCACACTCCGCGGGGAGACTGGGGATGCGGCTACTGATGGTCGTATGCGACGCTCTGTCAAAAAACGGCTTAATACTGGCCATTCACAAATGCCTGGCGTAGGCACACGCTCTGCTAGAGGGATAGCAGGGATGCGGCCGCAACTCGTACCTGAGCCGTTGGCCCGGGAAACAAGGTAAGTGTATGGGGCAACCTGGGGGGTTTCACACAGCGGGCATCCTGATTTTGAATGCCCCGGGGGGAGGGAATTGATCGGCCAGATTCCCGAGCTGATTGCGGTGGGTTTTGGTCCACTTTAAATTAAGCCCTAGGCAGTCATTGGAATGACTTGTAGGAGAGAGGTGGTTGAGGCGACCAACGTGGAGTTCTTGTTGATGCCATAGTGGCCATAGAAGGTGCTGAGTAGAGTTCCCCAGGGGCCCATGGCAGTGCCGCTGGGAAGGCAATAAGTCCTTTCCTCCTCCAGAGCCGCTCACCCAAGTGAATATCGAAAAGATTTCA
>CM051242.1:190852681-191103981 GCA_027917425.1 Gastrophryne carolinensis
ACTCAATCTGAAGGCCCTTAATCACGTTATTGTCTAGAAACGATTCAGGATGGAGTCAATATTCACGGTAAGAAACTCGCTCAGGCTGGGGGGCGTGATGGTGAATATCGACCTTTGATAAAGAACCGTGGGCAGACCCCTTTTGCTCTCTACGGTTCAGAGAGATTTCTCTGGTTTCGTTCGGTTTTCCAAAATAATCTAAGGGAGTGAAATATACACGCAACGAAGGACACAGACATAACCGTATGTGCTCGATGTTACACGGGGAGAGCGCTCTCTGCCGCTCCGCCCAGTGACACTTTATTTTTATATTGAAGTAAAAAAACACAGCACACGTCATCCATTGGACACCATCATATAAGGAAAAATCTAATTATTGGCTCAATGATTGGTCATCACAGCCACAGATCATATTCTTAAGAATGTAAGTGACGTCTGGGGGGGGCCGGGCATAATAAGGTGTTGTTCGGCTCCTCAGCCCCATCTTGTAATGTGTTAATAGAAGCGTGCTTCATTAACTTTATTGCTCTAATTTCATTACAAGCAAAAGGAAAGAATCAGCGCAGAGATAATTGGCTTACTGGGGGTTTATTTCACCTTTATTAGCCACCAAAGCATGCAATGCGAAGATGGGAATCTCAAATCAAGTGATGTAAATGGAGAGAGGGAATGTTCACATATATATTCATTTTATTGATTCTGACCTCCATCTATCACACCTTCAAGATCACTATTTACATATACCCATCTTTCAGGCTCACTGCAGGTGTAGCGATAACCTTTATCGCCAGAGACGTCCTTTTCCCAATGGTGAGAGGTGCTGCAGGAATCCCGGAGTCATCCGTGTGGAAACAGGAACAGCCCTTACAAGGGCTAGTGAATTGTAATATAGCGTTTCCCCCAATAAGAGACAGAACTCAGTATTGAGGGTGAAGATGAACTTTTTTTTATTA
Organism: Gastrophryne carolinensis; assembly: GCA_027917425.1. Lineage (NCBI taxonomy): Eukaryota > Metazoa > Chordata > Amphibia > Anura > Microhylidae > Gastrophryne > Gastrophryne carolinensis. The sequence goes on from CM051242.1 coordinate 190,853,635, forward strand.
GTGCCACCCTGTGCCTTATATGAAAGTCTCCATGCAAGGGGACCTCCCCCGTGGACCTGATGGAGAACTGCATGACAAACGCACAGACCAATGGGAGCAGGCCACACAATCCCTCAACTCTGCCGGTAACACAATCAGTAGAACAATAGCAGTCTGTAACACAATCAACAATACAGTGACAGTCTGTAACGTAATCAATAGCACAATGACAATAGCAGTCTGTAACACAATCAATAACACAATGGCAGTCTGTCTGGGACATGCTCAAGAAAATGAAAGTAATGGGTCTATGCAAAAACAGTGCCTTTAAAATCCAAAAAGGCAGAGAGTCTGTCACGGCAGGTTTCTAATGTTTTCAATCCACCTACATTCTAAAGTCCTGCCCTTTCAGTACAGGGCCTTGCCATTTGGAATCTCCTCGGATATTCACAAAGATACTGGCGGAAGCCATTAGTGTCCGAAGGAGCCAGGGGATTTCAATGTTTCCTTATCTAGATGATCTCCTGGTAACAGGGATTATGGAGGCCTCGTTTCTTCAGAGTCTTTCCGTGACTCTAGGTTTACTATCCAACCTAACCGGTGCAGTAGCTCTAGAGAAATCCAATCTAGTCCCCTCCTGGGAATGCAGGTTCCTCGGATTTTACATAGACCGAGTAGAACAGAAATTCTTTTTACCACCAGACAAGCAACAAATTTGGTTGGCTAATCCAGCAGCATTCTGCTTCTCTGCGGGAAATCATTAGGGAACTGGGCCTGATGACTTCAGCAATCCCAGCCGTGACCTGGGCACATCTGCACCCCAGACCCCTCCAGTCTTTCCTGCTGCAGACCTGGGATCCTGATCCAGAGTCCTTAGACTACTGGCTAATAATTCCCGAGTCAAAAACAGTATGCTGCGATGGATGAACCCATGGATCTTGCAGGAGGGCTGGCCTTTTAGACAGACCCGCTCAGTCATTATACAAGGACAGGCACCAGTGCTTAGTGTTGGGGCACCGACGTACACGTCCTACAGGTTCAGGGGCACTGGTCAAAAGTTGTTCAAACAAGATCCGCAAATTTCAGGGAGCTAAAAGCAGTAGAACAGGCCCTCTTCCATTTCCGTCATCTACTGACCGTAAGGTTCAGGTGCAATCAGACAATACGGTTGATTCAGAGCCCCTTTTTTTTTTCTTTAGAGGTCTTGCTACCAAACGAAAAATCACGTAAAAATGAAAACAAAAAATGAAATGAATCAGACGATGGGGAAAATTAGACAAGTACGGAAATATTTGCGCAAAAAAAATGTCGATAAAGGGGTTCTGAATCAAACGTAATACCACTAGGGTAGCATATGTAAATGGACAGGGGCGAACCAGATGCACAGCTCTTTAGGATCTGACGTATGCCTTCCTTCTCCCCCTACAACACCAGTTGCGATACTCATCCACAGTACACCTAAAAGGGTCCCTAAATGTGGTGGCAGACTTCCTGAGCAGGACAAAATTTTCTTAGCCAGAATGGGTGTTAGATCAGGAGGTATTTTGCCAAATAGTCCAGAGGCGGGAATTCCCCGGATAGATCTCTTTGCGACCATTCAGAATACAAAGTGCAGAGCTCTCTCTAGCCTACGCCTTGCCCCCCCCCCCCCTTCAGCTGTTGCCTCAGGTGATACGTAAGATCGAGGAAGAAAAAGCAACGGTGGTTCTGAGCGCTCCGGCCTGGCTATAAGAAGTTGGTTTGCAGCTCTGAAGAACATGTCCAGGGACACTCAGTGGCAACTCCCACGGAGACCTCAGGGTCCTATTACCTAAATTTAAAGAAGCTAAATTTAACAACCTGGATCCTGAGAGGGCGCACCTCAAAAAGAAAGGGCTGCCCGTAAGGGTGATTGAAATGCTTATAGAGGATAGAGTCCACTAGAAGAATTTACTTGGGGGTTTGGGCAGTAAGTACTCTTATCCAAATCCCAGTGGCCTAATGGATAAGGCTCTGGCCTCCTAAGCCAGGAATTGTGGGTTCAAGTCTTATCTGGAGTGATGACCGGGACATTATCTAATCCCCAGTGGCGTTGGCAATTTAGGTTTTCCTAGATAAAGCTCCAAGAAAGTCATAGATTCTTCATAGCTATTACTAGAAAGAGACCAGTCTCCATCTCCAGATGTTCTACGTGGGATCTTACCCTCAGTCTTAAGGGTTCAGTCATCACCTTGGGGCTTGAACCCACAATCCCTTGTGCCTTAATTATTAGACCACTGGGGCTTGGATAAGGTTTCAGTCATCACCCCAGATGGGACTTTAACCCCCACAATCTCTTAGGAGGCCACTGGGGCTTGGATAAGGTCTCGGGCATCACCCCAGATGCGACTTGAACCCACAGGAGGCCAGTGCCTTATCCATTAGGCCACTGGGGCTTGGATAAGGTCTCAGTTATCACCCCAGATGGGACTTAAATGCCTGGCTTTAGGAGTCCAGTGCCTTCACCCCATATGGGACTTGAAGCCACAATCCCTGGCTTAGGAGGCCATTGCCTTATCCTTATCCTGGAATTTCTGCAGGAAGGTTTTGAACTGGGACTGTGGCAGTAAGTACTCTTGAGACCCATGCTTCGGCTTGGATAAGGTCTCAGTCATCATCCCCAGATGGGGCTTGAACCCACAATTCCTGGCTTATTAGGCCACTGGGGCTTGGATAAGGTCTCAGTCATCACCCCAGGTGGGGCTTGAACCCACAATTCCTGGCTTATTAGGCCACCGGGGCTTAGATAAGGTCTCAGTCATCACCCCAGATGGGACTTGAACGCACAATACTGCCTTAGGGCGCCAGTGCCTTATCCATTAGGCCACTGGGGCTTGGATAAGGTCTCAGACATCACCCTAGATGGGACTTGAACGCACAATCCCTGGATTAGGAGGCCAGTGCCTTATCCATTAGGCCACTGGGGCTTGGATAAGGTCTCAGACATCACCCTAGATGGCACTTGAACCAACAATCCCTGGCTTAGGAGGCCAGTGCCTTATCCATTAGGCCACTGGGGCTTGGATAAGGTCTCAGACATCACCCTAGATGGCACTTGAACCAACAATCCCTGGCTTAGGAGGCCAGTGCCTTATCCATTAGGCCATTGGGGCTTGGATTAGGTCTTAGTCATCACCCTAGATGCGACTTGAACCCGCAATATCTGGCTTAGGAGGCCAGTGCCTTATCCATTAGGCCACTGGGGCTTGGATTAGGTCTTGGTCATCACCCTAGATGCGACTTGAACCCACAATCCTTGGCTTAGGAGGCCAGTGCCTTATCCATTAGGCCACTGGGGCTAGCTACCCTCCCTGTTTGGTCCTTTGGTTTCCCTTTGGTTACATGTTATTATATTGAAGACTGGGAGGAAGGGGCAGGGCTTTTAAATGTGTCCCAGTTTGTGTTTCCTCTCCTGGGGGAAGAGCCTTCTCTCAGTTGGCCGCCCTGAAGGACCCGTAGAAATACAGTTACCGGTAAGACTAACGGGACTTTTTACTTTTTCTTTCATCAGGTGGACCTTCCACACAAGCCAATCACAGAGTCCTCTGTGAAGAAGTGTGAAGACGCCCTGTCCCTCATACACAGTGCCTGGCAGCGCAGCGACAGCCTGTGCCGCGGCCGCTCTTCACGGGACCCCTGGTGCTGATCGTGGAGGGTTATGTAGGACTGTGACTGTAGATTTCTATACATACATCTATATATAGGCTGACGTGTATATGTGTACATACCCGACCTCCTGCTGCTCTATCCCGTGCTTCTAATGCCGGTCGCCAAGGCCTAACTCATCTGCCACTCGCACTGCATAGCCGGTGATGGTCAACCTTCCATGTATCTGAAAGGACTCAGAGCTGCTCTAACCCATGCTCTTTGTGATCAGCAACCCCGGAGGAACGCCAGGTACCAAACCTATCAGGGGTCAGTAGTCGCCCTCCCAGAACTCAGCCTTCAGCTCCAACCCTTGCTCCTCATGATCCTGCGCACCCAAAGGGATACCGGGTGCCAAGGCCTATCCGGGTTCCATTTATAAAAACCCAATCGGAAGAGGTTTCTCGGGACAGCACCCGCCACTCCGACCACCCGTGCAAGGCGATAGTCACCCTCCCAGAATTCGGAGCATTTATCTGCAGCTCTAACTCACACTTATGATCCCAGGACCCCGTCGGGATGCTCTACGGTCGCAGCAGTGCAAAGGCCTTTCTGGGATTATGTCAGGAGAACTCAGCAGACATGGTTTCCCCAGACAGCACCCGCCTGGTCAATAGTCGCCTTCCCATTCATCTAGAAGGATTATGAGCAGCTCTAACCCATGCGCCCACCTCTCGCCCTGCGCGGGAGAGAGAATTAATCTGAGGCTCTAACCTGTACTTCTTGTGATTGGGACGCTCGGTGGTCGCATCGGTGCCAAGGCCTACCTTTTAAGAAGTATGTATCAGATGTGGTGTTTAAGGACAGCACCCACCACTCGCCCTGCACGGGTGGTCAATAGTCGCCCCCTCCCAGGACTCGGAGCACCCTATAAGGATTCGGCCTTCACACAGCTGTGGCCTATCCAAGATTGTTTTAGAAGAACTTGCTGGACGCAGTTTCTCCAGACAGCGCCTGCCTCTCGCCCTGCACGGATGGTCAGTAGTCACCCTCCTAGGACTCGGAGCATTTATCAGCAGCTCTAACCCACGCTTCTTGTGATTGACGCTCGGTGGTCGTAGCGGTGCCAAGGCCTAACCAGAATCCTTTTTAAGAAGTTCATATTGGATGTGGTGTTTAAGGACAGCACCCACCACTCGCCTTGCATGGGTGGTCAATAGTCACCCGTTAAGGACTCTGAGCACCCTTCGCACAGCTGTGGCCTATCCAGGATTGTTTGAGAAGCACTCGCCGGACGCGGTTTTCCAGCCGACGCCCGCCTCTTGCCTGCACAGGTGGTCAGTAGTCACCCTTCCAGGACTCGAAACATTTATCTGCTCTAACCTATGCTTCCCGTGATCCTGTGGACCCAACGGGTTTGCTTGGTGGCAAGCCTATCCGGGATTGTTTTCAGAAGGACTTAAGGGACGGGTTTTGGCTGCACAGTTGGTCAATAGTCACCAGGATTGGGGAGCATTTATCTGCATCTCTAACCTATACTTCTTATGATCCTGTGGACTCTGGAAAAAAGGTTGCCATATAAGCCTTGGCACCCGGGATCCCACCGAGTCCACAGAATCATAAGAAGCATAGGTTAAAGATGCAGATAAATGCTCCCGAGTTCTGGAAGGGCGACTAGTGACCACCTAGTGGCGGGTACCGTCTGGAGAAAGGGTTCCCATATAAGCCTTGGCACGCGGGATTCCACCGAGTCCACAGGAACATAAGAAGCATTAGGTTAGAGATGCAGATAAATGCTCCCGAGTCCTGGAAGGACTAGTGACCACCTGTGCAGGGCAAGAGGCAGGTACCGTGTGGAGAAAAGGTTGCCATATAGGCCTTGGTACCCGGGATCCCACAGGCAGTACCCGCCTCTCACCCTACACGGGCGGTCACTAGTCGCCCTTCCAGGACTCTGGAGAATTTATCTGCATCTCTAACCTATGATTCTGTGGACTATGTGGGATCCCGGGTGCCAAGGCCTATATGGGACCCTTTTGTCCAGACGGTACCCACCACTCGCCCTGCACGGGTGGTCAATAGTCACCCTCCTATTTATCTGGAAGGACTGAGAGCAGCTCTAACCCATGCTTCTTTCGATCCCGTGGCCCCGCCAGGACAATCTGCGTCACAGTGTTGCCAGGGCCTAACTGGAATCCTTTTAGAAGAACTCCTCAGGTGTGGTGTCTCGCCCTGCATGGGTGGTCAGTCGTCGCCCCTTGCAGGACTCCGCCTTGGCACCGCCGTGACCGCTCTGTGGCCTGGGCGCGGTGTCTCGGGAAATAGTCGCCCTCTCATTTATTCGGAAGGACTCTCGGCGGCTGTAACCTATGCTTCTCGTCATCCTTCAGACCTGATTGGACGCCGGGTACCACGGCCTATCCGGGAGCTAGACAGATGCAGTTTCCCAGGCAACGCCCGCCTCTTCCCGCTGCACGGATGGAAAATAGTCACCCTCTCATTTATTCGGAAGGACTCGGGGCGGCTGTAACCTATGCTTCACGTCATCCTTCAGACCTGATTGGATGCCGGTACCACTGCCTATCCGGGAGCTAAACGGATGCGGTTTCCCGGGCAACGCCTGCCTCTTTCCGCTGCACGGATGGGAAATAGTCACCCTCTCATTTATTTGGAAGGACTCGGGGCGGCTGTAACCCATGCCTCGCGGGATACTGCAGACCTGGCGGCATGCTGGGTACCACTGCCTATCCGGGAGCTAAACGGATGCGGTTTCCCTGGCAACGCCCGCCTCTTCCTGCTGCACGGATGTAAAGTAGTCACCCTCTCATTTATTTGGAAGGACTCGGGTGGCTGTAACCCATGCTTCTTGGGATGCTGCAGACCTGGCGGCATGCTGGGTACCACGGCCTATCCGAGAGCTAAACGGATGCGGTTTCCCAGGCAACGCCCGCCTCTTCCCGCTGCACGGATGGGAAATAGTCACCCTCTCATTTATTTGGAAGGACTCGGGGCGGCTGTAACCCATGCCTCGCGGGATACTGCAGACCTGGCGGGACGCTGGGTACCACGGCCTATCCGAGAGCTAAACGGATGCGGTTTCCCAGGCAACGCCCGCCTCTTCCCGCTGCATGGATGTAAAGTAGTCACCCTCTCATTTATTTGGAAGGACTCGGGTGGCTGTAACCCATGCCTCGCGGGATGCTGCAGACCTGGCGGGTTGTCGGGTACCACGGCCTATCCGAGAGCTAAACGGATGCGGTTTCCCGGGCAACGCCTGCCTCTTCCCGCTGCATGGATGGAAAATAGTCGCCCTCTCATTTATTTTGAAGGCTGCTGGGTGCCAAGGCCTATCTCGGATTGTTTTAGAAACACTCGCACCTCTCGCCCCGCATGGGTGGTCGATAGTCACCCTCCCATTTACCCCGAAAGGGCACGGAGCTGTAGAAGAGGGCGTGTCACTGGGTGTAGGGAACGTGTCTATATATATAAGTTGTTGGGGAAAGGAGCGAGCACTGAATGTGTACAGTTGTGTATGGTTGACAAGCAGGGTGATGCCTTAGACTGTCTGGGATAAGACGGGGCAGGTGAGTACTGAAGGGCAATTCTAAAGTGAGTGTGTGAATGTTGTGTGTGTGTGTGTGTCAGGGTGTATACGGGCTGTAGAGTGTAATGTATACAGGAGGCTCTCATAGCTCAGCCTATGTATATAGGGCCCGCCGGGAATTCCTGCAGTCTGCTTCGCTCACCGTACAAACTTTAGGCAACACTAATGGGCGCTCTGCTGTGGTCTGCTGCCTTTGCATACAATGGGCCCTCGCGGGGGCGGGGCCTGGGATGGGGATGTTAGTGCCTTTTTTTTTTTTATCTGTTGTATGTTTTACAGTTGTTCTGCCTAAATGCTGCAGAGGATTATGGGAGTTTTAGATGGAGGGGGAGCAGGAAGTGATTCGGATGCTGGGCCTGGGTTGTGGAGAGGAGGCCACCGAGGCAGTGTGTGTAGGTTTGGGGTGAGTATTGCCATAGGGGGTGCTATAGGTTGCTGCATACTCATCGGGGGGGGGGGAGGGGCTGTACCCTGCCCCTGCTTCTGCCATGATGACCCCGCCTCCTCTTATGTCAGCAGTGCGGAGGCGGGGCTGAACCTTGCCCTATACTCATCATAACACCTGGAGGTGGGTGGGGCGCACACAACACCGCCCTTATCAACAGTATGTAGCAAGGGTCAGTCTGGCCAATAGGGGGCGGTGCTGCCCCTTGACCCCACCATCCCAAATCAGATCCCGCTTTAAATAGCCATGACAATGGGTTTTGGTCTGCTTTACATAGCCATGTGGCTCCCATACAGGACCGCGGGTCATCCCAAATCAGATCCAGAGAACAGTGGGCTTTGGTCCGCTTTAAATAGTCATGACCATTGGGTTGTCATCAATGACAATGAATTTTGGTCTGCTTTAAATAGCCATGTGGCTCCTGTACAGGACTCGGGCATCCCAAATCGGACCTGGGCAACTATGGACTTTGGTCTGCTTTAAACAGCCATGTGGCTCCCATACAGGACAGCGGGGCATCCCCAATCAGATCCCAGTGGGAAAGCAGGCTTTGGTCCACTTTAAATAGCCATGTGGCTCCCATACAGGACAGTGGGGCATCCCAAACCAGATCCAGAGAACAGTGGGCTTTAATCTGCTTTAAATAATCAAGACAGTGGGTTTTGGTCTGCTTTACATAGCCATGTGGCTCCTGTACAGGAGTCTGGGCATCCCAAATCAGACCTGGGCGACTATGGGTTTTGGTCTGCTTTAAATATCCATGTAGCTCCTGTGCAGGGCATCCTGAATCAGATCCTTTCGGGACAGTGGGTTCTGGTCCCCTTTAAATAGACATGACAATGGGTTTTAGTCTGCTTTACATGTACAGGAGACAGGGCATCCCAAATCAGATACAGGAAACAGTGGGCTTTGGTCCATTTTAAATAGTCATGACAATGAATTTTGAGTCGGGGCATCCCAAATCAGATCCTGGCAGGACAGTGGGTTTTGGTCTGCTTTAAACAGCCGTGACAGTGGGCTTTGGTCCACTTTAAATAGCCATGTGGCTCCCACTCAGGACCGCGGGGCATCCCAAACCAGGGCTTTGGTCCGCTTTGAATAGTCATGACCAATGGGTTGTCATCCATGACAATGGGTTTTGGTCTGCTTTAAAAAGCCATGAGGCTCCTGTACAGGACAGTGGGGCATCCCAAATCATTTCCCAGTAGGACAGTGGGTTTTGGTCCGCTTTAAATAGCTTTGTGGCTCCTGTACAGGAGTCGGGGCATCCCAAATAAGACGTGAGAGACTATGGGTTTAGGTCCGCTTTAAATAGCCATGTGGCTCCTGTACAGGAGGCGGGGCTTGTATTATGGCTTTTGGAATAGCTTACCCACTCAGTAGAGCAGGGAAGGGGCGGAGCTTCTCGTGCGGCCACCTGTCATTGGTCGGTCACTCTCTACAGTGTTGGCGCCCCCTGGGGACGATCTTCACATAAACCACAGCAGCCGGTATTTACACTTTTTTTTTTTTAACCACCAGATTGAGGTTCTTCGGGGGCGGGGCTTATAGTGGTTGCACCTCCCCCTCATTTATATACACGGCACGGCCTCCGCTGCACGCTCGCTCCCGCATGAATCCCCCCACCAATCAGGTACCTTATTTATTTAACCCTTTGCACTGACCGCATTGCCGCAAACCGGCGACTAAGCTTTCTTTATCGATGGGGAGGGGGGGGTATAGACTTCGCAAACATCGGCGGGGGCGGAGTCTGCAATTAATCAAAGAACAAAAAAATAAAATAAAAAATGTCAGATCTTCGATCGCTCGCCACTAACATGCACTTTGTAGGGGCTCGACCACTTGGGGGCGGGGCTTAAAGGGCCTGTCCAGTTTAAAAAGAATTTAAAGGGACAGTCCGGTCTAACTGACTGTTTTGAATCGTGGGATCGGCCATGATGGCGTTACTGTGGCTGCCGCCCCATTGGGAGAAGAATGGATGCATACATCTCAAATAGAAGACAATGGGGCGGCAGACGCAGTAATCCCATTACGGCTGCTACCATGAACCACAAGAGTTAATTAGACTGGACTGTCCCTTTAATTAATTCATTAAAGGTCCGCTACGGGGGCGGGGCATTGAGCCCATCCCACAGTTGGGGGGGGGGCAGTGCCCTGAGCTTGGTCTGGTTTCTTAAAGGGAATCTCTAACCAGAAAAAGTTCTCCTTGTAGGTGGCCTCAGATGCTGCAGAACGGAGGCGGAGCTTGCTTAGGCCCCGCCTTATGCGACGCTCCACCTCCTTGTCTCTCCGATTAAGGCCACACCCTCTTGTTGAGCGTCCGGCTCTGGATTTGTCCCTGCGGATGCTAAACGAGAGGGTGTGGCCTTAATCCGTACAAGTGGGCGGAGCTTCAAGCTGTTTCCCCTTTAAGAGGACAATAGTGCGCCGCCTACGGGTGTGGCTGTATTGCGGCTTTTACATCTACACTAATAAATGTTTCCGAATCTTCCTGGGCTCCGCCTCTTTTTTTTTTTTTCTGGATCTGCCAATCAGCCGCCTCCGTGCTGTCAAAACATCCACGGCCGGCGCGTTTCGGCATATGGTTGCCCCTCCCTCTGATCATGTGACAGCTGTGCGATCAACCTATAGGATGCAGCAGAAGATCTCGCTTAAAGCAGATCAAACATCCACGGCCGGCGCGTTTCGGCATATGGCTGCCCCTCCCTCTGATCATGTGATAGCTGTGCGATCAGCCAATAGGATGCAGCAGAAGATCTCGCTTAAAGCAGATCAAACATCCACGGCCGGCGCGTTTCGGCATATGGTCGCCCCTCCCTCTGATCATGTGACAGCTGTGCGATGAGCCAATAGGATGCAGCAGAAGATCTCGCTTAAAGCAGATCAAACACCCACGGACAGTGCATTTCGGCATATGGCTGCCCCTCCCTCTGATCATGTGATAGCTGTGCGATCAGCCAATAGGATGCAGCAGAAGATCTCGCTTAAAGGAGACCAAAAAACAGGAGTTTCACTCCCCTGGGTTAAGGTCTGCTTTACTGGCACCCTTTAAAATGAAGGTATTCATGGCTTAGGCCTGTATAAGGGATGCTGGGAGGCCAGGGAATGGCTAACAAGATGATGGGCAGGGTTTACACCGCAGGATACACCTGGGGAAATGGGTAGCTTAGATTTTGGTCCACTTTAAAGTCTAACCATGTGTGTGAAACCGCTGGGAACCACACCCCCACAGCGCATGCCTCATCTGGGTTCAGGGGGACCAAGGTGAGGGGGGATCCTTTACACCGAGGTATGCTTCTGAAAAAAACAAATGGCTTAGGTTTTGGTCCGCTTTAACTGAAATACATGTGTGTGAAACCTCCCAGGAATACCTGGATCCGCGCTCCTGCAGCGCATGCATCACCTGGGGCGGGACCAAGATGATGGGTGATCCTGGGGATCCTTTACACTGCGGGATGCCCCTGAGAAAACAAGGTGGCTTAGGTTTTGGTTCGCTTTAAATTCTAACCACGTGTGTGAAGCCTCTGGGAACCACGCTCCCGCAGCGCATGCCTCATCTGGGTTCAGGGGGGATCAAGATGATGGGTGATCCGGGGGGGGTTTTACACTGCGGGATGCCCCTGAGACAACAAGATGGCTTCAGTTTAGGTCCGCTTTAACTGAAATACATGTGTGTGAGAAACCTCCCAGGAATACCTGGATCCACGCTCCCGCAGCGCATGCCTCACCTGGGGCAGGACCAAGATGATGGGGGATCCGGGAGGTTTTACACTGGGGGATGCCCCTGATAATTCTGTGAGTACTCACCTGTAGAATTGTTTTTGTTCTTGCATGGCACGGCCTGCTTCGGTATTCATAACAGTTGAGTTATTCCGCCACAAGGTGGCGCAGTGTACTGCAGAAGAGCTGTGGCATCTCCCGGCTCCCTATAAAAACGGGATTAACCATAGAGGCCCCAGCGTAGACAAGCAGTGAGACAAGAAGCCGGGAGAGAATAAAGGTAAAAAAATTAAAAAAGGGTAAAAAACCCCAATTAACTTGGAACAATCACTATAAAGAGGCAACCAAGAATAACGATAACAAGGGTGGGGTGAAGTGGGCCGTGCCATGCAAGAACAAAAACAATTCTACAGGTGAGTACTCACAGAATTGCTTTTTTCTTTATTGCATGGCACGGCCTGCTTCGTATTCATAACAGTTGGGACATCCAAAAGCAGTGTCCAAAAGTAGGGTGGGATCCCCAATGAGTAACAGCCGGCAGTTCGAGTCACTACCGCCTGAAGCTCCTTGCGGCCAAAAGCAGCATCCGCTGAGGCCTTAACATCAACCTTGTAAAACTTGGAAAAAGTATGAACAGAAGACCAGGTAGCGGCCTTACAAACTTGTTCAACAGAAGCCTGGTGCTGAAAAGCCCAAGAAGCACCAATAGCACGAGTGGAATGAGCAGTAATTCTAAAGGTTCCTTTCCCTTAGCAGAATAGGCCTGCTCCACCGCCTGACGAATCCACTTGCTGATAGTGGATTTAGCCGGAGGCAAACCCTTCCTAGGTCCAGAAGTGAGAACAAAAAGAGCATCAGATTTCCTGAAAGACTCAGTAGCAACCAAATAAAACTTCAGAGCCCTGACAACATCCAGAGAATGAAGGGTCCGCTCCTTGGAATTAGCAGGATTAGGACACAAGGAAGGCAGAACAATGTCCTGATTGAGATGAAAGGCAGACACGACCTTAGGCAAGAAATCCGGCTTAAGCCGAAACACCACCTTATCCTGATGCCGCTCAAAATAAGGAGGTTTGATGGAAAGCGCCGCCAGCTCAGAAACTCGGCTGGCCGAAGTAATGGCCACCAAAAAGGCCACCTTAAGAGTCAGAATGGGCAAAGCAGCCCCACGGATAGGCTCAAAGGGAGGACCCTGCAGAGCAGACAACACCAGATTCAGGTCCCAAAACGGTAGCATAGGCTTACGTGGCGGACGCACATGAGTATCTCCCTGGAAAAAAGTCTTAACCAACCTGTGATTGGCAAAGGATCTTGGAAAAAAAAATTGCCAAGGCTGACACCTGTCCCTTGAGGGTACTGAGTTGAAGGCCCGAATCCAAACCATGTTGCAAAAATTCCAGAATCCTGGGGATAGAAAACACCTGACAAGGAAGAGACTTGGACTCACACCAGGCAATGTAAGCATGCTAGACCCTGTAGTAGATAAAGGACGAGGACTTCTTCCTAACCCGAATCATGGTATCAACAACAGAGGTCGGCAACCCCTTATCCATCAAGATGGAGGTTTCAGCAGCCAAGCTGTTAAAGCCAGCGTTTGTAAATTGGGATGGCACAGTTGTCCCTGAGTGAGCAGATCTGGATCCTTGGGCAGGGCAAACTGATCTACTGCCAACTGCACGACGTCTGCGAACCACACCCTCCTTGGCCAACAGGGGGCCACCAGAATGGCTGGTACCCCTTCCTGGGCAATCTTGCGCAGCACCAGGCCCAGCAGAGGGAATGGAGGGAACACATAGAGGAGCCAAATCTCCGTCCAAGGCATTGCTAGCACATCCGTTGCGAAGGCCAGAGGGTCCTGAGACAGGGAGACAAACCTGGGAAGCTTGTGATTGTGACGGGACGCAAACAGGTCCACATCCAGCTGACCCCAGCGGTGACACGGAGTGAAAAACCCTGTTGCTGAGGGACCATTCCCCCAGCCGAGACGTCCCCCTGCTCAGGGAGTCTGCCTCCAGGTTCTCCACCCCCGGAATGTAAACCGCCAAGATGCAAGGGACATTCTCTTCCGCCCAAGACAGTATCAGGGACACTTCCTTGAGGGCTCGCTTGCTCCGAGTCCCTCCCTGATGATTGATGTAGGCAACCGCCGTCTGGTTGTCCGAGCGGATCTGAACAGCCCTACCCCGAAGGTGTGTGGTCAGCTGAGACAGAACCAACCTGATCGCCTTCAGTTCCAGGACATTGATGGGAGCATGGGCCTCCTGGGGGCCCCACCGACCCTGGAACTTTAGAGACTCCCAAAAGCCCCCCCAACTGTTCAGACTGGCATCTGTGGTGACAGTCTCCCAGCACTGAGGCCGAAAGGTCCTGCCCACTAAAAGGTTCCTTGAGTCCAGCCACCACGAGAGGGACTGTCTGGCCAGGGGGGACAGGGCAAATTCATGATCCAGGGACACAGGGTCTCGATCTCAAACTGACAAGAGGTGCAACTGAAGAGGTCTCATGTGAAACTGAGCAACGGGGACCGCCTCGAAGCAGGACACCATCAGGCCCACCACCTGCATCCCCTGCCGGATGGAGGGATGAGGACAGGAGAGCAGAGTCCGTGCCTGCTTCTGAAGGCCCTCCACCTTCTGCTGAGGCAGGAATACCTTGACCTGAGAGGACCTCACCGAAGACGGAGAAAGTGAAGACTTGGGATAGTTGATCACCCAGCCGAAGGACTCGAGAGTGGAGGTCACCACCTGAGTATCCTTCTCGGCCTGATGAAGAGATTGAGACACAATCAGAATGTCGTCCAGGTAAGGAAGGATGCTGATGCTCCGATTCCGCAGCAGAGCCATCACACCCGCCAGCACCTTGGTGAACACCCGAGGGGCCGAGGTGATATCGAACGGTAAAGCCACAAACTGGGAATGCTGATCCTCTAGAGCGAACCTGAGAAATCTCTGATGATCTGGAAAGATTGGCACGTGAAGGTAGCTTTCCTTGATGTCCACGGAGGTCATGAAGTCGCCGGGCCCAGGGTACTGACCGCCGAGCGTAGAGTCTCCATGCGAAAATGCTTGAACCTGACAAACTTGTTGAGACCCTTCAAGTCCAGGATGGGCCTCAGGCACCCGTCCTTTTTGGGGACCGTGAACAGATTGGAGTAGAAACCTCGACCCCATTCCTGGGCAGGCACCAGGCAAATAACTCCTGACTTTAACAGACGTTGGACCGCAAGGCGCAAACCCTGAGCTCACAGAGGGTTTTGAGACATCCGGGATCTGATCTCGTAACCGGAGGACACCACCTCCTGAATCCACCGGTCTGAGACGCGTAGCCTCCAGATGTGAGCAAAGAGCCAAAGCCGCCCTCCCACCCGGATGGGTGAGGGCGCCTCCTCATGCCTAAGAGGGCTTTGGAGAAGGTTTGGGACCCCAGAAGAGGCCGGGATGACCACGGGATCTGCCACGGCCCCAAGAATCTCTGCGGCTACCCAAGATGAGGGACCCACGACCTCCTCTGGGAGCACGAAAGGAGGGAAGAGGAGGACCCCCGAAAAGGCCGAGGCAGCCTACCATCCTTGGCCAAAACATCCAGATGCTCACCAAAGAGCCGCAGCCCCACAAAGGGGAGCCCAGTGAGAGACTTCTTAGCAGCAGCGTCAGCTGCCCACTGACGCAACCAGAGCGGCGCATAGCCACCAAAAGGGCAGAGGCTCTACTACTCAGCCGTACCACATCATCCATGGCAGTAAGGACAAAGGCAACAAATTCAGAGCAAAGCAAGAGGGCCCTATAATCCCCCCTACCCGCTGTAGCGGAGACGATCTATCTGTCTCTTAAGAGCCATAGCTGTTATGGCAGAGGCACAGGCCGGACGCAGCCCAGCGCCCACAAATGTAAAAGCATGGCAGGCCAGCTGATCCATACGCCGGTCCTCGCTGTCCCGCAGTGTAGTAGTGTCAGTGGAAGGCATGACTGAGGTGTTGGACAGCCCTAGAACGGGAGCGTCCACCTCGGGGGGACCCGACCATCGCTTAACCAGGTCAGCAGGAAAGGGGTATTTCTTATCCAACCCTTTGGGCACCGCAGGCAATCTACTAGGACGTTTCAACTCCCTGAGCACCA
The DNA here is from genome assembly GCA_027917425.1 of Gastrophryne carolinensis. NCBI lineage: Eukaryota > Metazoa > Chordata > Amphibia > Anura > Microhylidae > Gastrophryne > Gastrophryne carolinensis. Next base: position 190,869,101 of record CM051242.1, read on the forward strand.
AATTAGTGAAATGACTCTGCTCAGGGAACTCCAGACGCTGCTTAACAGGATGAAAAAGCTCACCCTGCTTCCTCTTAGCCACCTCAGGGGGGACAATGTGCAAGATTTCAAAAATGTGAGACAACAGGTTATCAGTGTCCTCAGGGAACCAGGAATCCTCAGACTCAGACCCAGGATCACTGTCGCAGCCCACCTGCTGGTCCCCAGAGGAATCAGAGCCTGGGAAAGGCTCCCCCTCCTCTAGGGAGTAACGGTCATCAAAAAGATCAACTTCCTCCTGCTCCTCAGTAACCCAGGCAGGCGTGGGAGCCAGGTGCCGCTTCTTGCTAGAGGCCTTATGTGGAACAGGCCTGGCAAGCTGCCTTTCAATGCTGGCCACACACAGTGCCAGATCAGACTGTGACCCCCTGCTAGTATCCTCCTCACTGGGGGCTAAATGCAGGCGCGGGGGGGTAGGTGATGCTGAGGGGGGCGCAGAGCTGGGAAGCGAAGCGGGCAGCCCAGACTGGAGCGCAAGCACACTTTGGGTGCATGGCACGCACACCCTGACACTGTCACTCACAGGGGATACTCCACACATGGCACACAGCCGGGATTGCCCCGAAGGGCCCCCAAGCACGTTATCCCCAGAAGCCTCCATATAGTGATTAACACAGGCACAATAGGCCAGCGCTGGGTAAAGGCTAATACAAAAGCCACCCGGGATGCCCTCCCACGGGATGCCCCCAGATCAGCAAAGGGTGGGGGGGATGAGGGGGAGGAAGGAGTAGAGCCGGGAGAACCACAACCCAATGGTATCCCGCCTGAAAGACATAAGTTAAAAAAAATGACACATGAGCATCCCGCAGCACATGCCCCACGAGACCAATAAAACCCCCCCAAAGGGGGACTTACGGACTAAGGACACCGCAGGGTCACCAAGGCACAGACCGCAGGATGATGTGACACACCGGAGGGAACAGCGCTGCAGCCAGAAAGGGAGAAATCCAGACGCGCAGCTAATCCAAAATGGCGCTGGCAGGGGTACCTCGAGGGGCGGGCCGCGGGAGGACGACGCGATATGCGCAAAAACGGCGCTCACGTGACCCCGCCGGCGCCATGACAAAGCAAAAACGCCACAGGTTATAGCGCCACCCGCTGCGGAGCGCAGTACAAAGCGTACTAACTTCGCAGTTTCACTGCAGAGGAGACACTGGGAACTCTATGGTTAATCCCATTTTTATAGGGGGCCGGGAGATGCCACATCTCTTCTGCAGTGCACTGCGCCACCTTGTGGTGGAATAACCCAACTGTTATGAATACCGAAGCAGGCCGTGCCATGCAATAAAGAAAAAACAGATTAACTAAGTTTAGGTCCGCTTTAACTGAAATACATGTGTGTGAAACCTCTCAGGAATACCCGGATCCACGCTCCCACAGCGCATGCCTCACCTGGGGCGGGACCAAGATGATGGGTGATCCGGGGGATCCCTTTACACTGCGGGATGCCCCTGAAAAAAACAGATGGCTTAGGTTTTGGTCCGCTGTAAATCCTAACCATTTGTGTGAAACTGCTGGGAGCCACGCTCCTGCAGCGCATGCCTCACCTGGGTCTGGGGGGGACTAAGATGATGGGGGATCCTGGGGGTTTTACACTACGGGATGCCCCTGAGAAAAACAAGATGGCTTAGATTTTAGGTCCGCTTTAACTGAAATTTCGCAGGAATACCTGGATCCACGCTTCCGCAGCGCTTACCTCATCTGGTTTCGGGGGACCAAGATGATGGGGGATCCTTTACACTACGGGATGCCCCTGAAAACAGATTGCTTAAGTTTTGGTCGCTTTAATTTCTAAGCATGTGTGCATGCCTGGTCCAATCAGAGCTGACCTCCATACATAATATTGCCATATAATAATATTGCCCCCTTTGCTGCGCGCACCTGCCATTCAGATATGGCCCACATATGCTCGGAGGCATGGGGCATCCCAAATCGAGGGGTTTTGGTTCACTTTAATCATGTGACCAGCCAGCACCATGAACCCGGAAACCAGAGGGTGGGACCACCCGTAGCGACGTGTAATTGGGGGAGGGGTTAGGTCTGATTGAATGCCCTCCTGGCCGTTTAGTCACCCTATTAGGGCGACTTTCTGTTTGTTTAAGGCGGACCTAAACCGACGCCGAAGACTCCAGGTCTCTAGGGGGATTCCTGATTTTGGATTCCCCACTGGGTGAACCCACCGGTGCATGCTCTGGCCCCTGCAGGGCGCTCAGCCTCCTAGGTTTAAGTCCACTTTATAGGGCCATCCTGCTTTGGGATGCCCCTGTGGATGAAACCCCCTGGTACTCGCCTTGAATCCCAAGGCACACGCGCAGGCTCTCCTCCAGTTGATAAAGTGGACCTAAACCCATGACACCCTCTTCCAATCAGCATGAATTGCTGTGTATGATAAAGAAGACCTAAACCTGTTACATCCAGCATTTGAGTCTAAAAGTCTTCCCAATTTGGAAGGCGTGTGAAACCGCTGGGATGCCGAAGTCTTAGCTTGATTCCCACTCCTACTGCACATGTGCAGGCTCTCTTTCATTTCAGCATTAATGTTAAAGTGGGCCTAAACCCATGGCATTCAGCCCTAGACTCTAAAAGTCTTCCCGGGGGCATCCCCAGTTGGAAGGTGTGTGAAACTGCTGGGATCAAGTCTTAGCTTGATTCCCACAACTACAGCACATGCACAGGCTGTGTATGGTAAAGCAGACCTAAACCCCTCGCATCCAGCATTTGAGTCTAGTCAGCATTAATGATAAAGTGGACCTAAACCCGTGACATCCAGCCCTAGACTCTATTCTCTCAATAGGGCATCCCGATTCGGAAGTGGTGTGAAATTGCTGGGATCAAGTCTTAGCTTGATTCCCACTCCTACGGCACATGCGTGGGCTCTCTTTTAGTCAGCATTAATGATAAAGTGGACCTAAACCTGTGACATCCAGCCCTAGAGTCTAAAAGTCTTCTACCTGTCCCCCAGCGCATACATGGGCTTTGGGTCAGCATCTCTTCCCATTCACAAATGCTAGAGGTGAACCAATGACCTGCTCTGCACCAATCAGCTCGCTAGCTGCTGTGATGTCATAGACCCTCCCACCCCTGTGTGTGATGTCACAGCATCTTGCATCACTGAATGGAGATGAGCGCGCTGATTCTGTAGCAGCTGCTGTGATGTCATAGACCCTCCCACCCCTGTGTGTGATGTCACAGCATCTTGCATCACTGAATGGAGCTGAGCGCGCTGATTCTGCAGCAGCTGCTGTGATGTCATAGACCCTCCCACCCCTGTGTGTGATGTCACAGCATCTTGCATCACTGAATGGAGCTGAGCGCGCTGATTCTGCAGCAGCTGCTGTGATGTCATAGACCCTCCCACCCCTGTGTGTGATGTCACATCGTCTTGCATCACTGAATTGAGCCGAGTGCAATGATTCTGCAGCAGCTGCTGTGATGTCATAGACCCTCCCTCCCCTGTGTGTGATGTCACAGCATCTTGCATCACTGGAGCTGAGCACGCTGATTCTGCAGCCGCTGCTGTGATGTCATAGACCCTCCCACCCCTGTGTGTGATGTCACAGCATCTTGCCGTGGATTGCTGGTCTGCCATCCCCCATGTGTCCAGCAGGGGGCAGGAGAGCTCCATGCTAGGGGCTGGCAACCGATTGTCGGGTCACAGCTGGGCTCGGGCAAACTATTATTAGGCAACTCCCCTGTGTGCCCAGCGCCTGCTACCCAGCATGCCGTGCGATTCATCCTCTGCTGCCCCATTCATGGCTTATATATCGCCATCAGGCTCAGTGGCGCTGTACAATGGCTCAGCTGGAAATGTTGGGAAACATTACTATAGCACTGACATATACCACAGCGCTTTACATAGAAGCAGTCACATGACCTCCTGTCCCTCAGAGCTCACACTCTAATGTCTCCTCCACACTCACACACTGTTATTATACATTATATAGCGCTGACATATACCACAGCGCTGTACATAGAAGCAGTCACATGACCTCCTGTCCCTCAGAGCTCACACTCTAATGTCTCCTCCACACTCACACACTGTTATTATACATTATATAGCGCTGACATATACCACAGCGCTGTACATAGAAGCAGTCACATGACCTCCTTTCCCTGAGAGCTCACACTCTAATGTCTCCCCCACACTCACACACTGTTATTATACATTATATAGCGCTGACATATACCACAGAAGCAGTCACATGACAATCGGGGACAGCGCCCGCGGGCACGAAACCAAAAATGCCGGTGGCTTCCTTCCCGGAATCAGTATTAGCCAATCAGACGCCAAAGAAGTATAAATAGACGGAAGGTTGTCAACAAACCCAGTAATGATATCTGATGAGGTGATGCCAGGGCTAACGCGGCTCATCCCCTCGTGCCTGGCGAATGCCCCCCTGCGTGCTCAGCTGCCATCCAATCAGGGGCCGCCGATGCCTCCGGGGCCGTGTCAGACCAGATCCTGGATTAAAGCGGAACAAAACCCTGGATTTTCACTATTCCCTATTTGGGATGCCCCTAAGAACATACATTTCCCTATTGCACATGCGCAGGCTCTCGTCCAATCGGCGCTGTATACCGCGCATATTAATGATCAGCAAGACGCGCTCCCATCCTCAGCCCATCTGAATGGCCTCAGACCAGAGATGCTGTGAATGTTTATTTCGCAGCGGGAGGCGGGGCAAAGGTGAGTTTTGCGGGGACCCGGGTTTCACACAGAGGGGCATCCCGAATCAGGATGCGCCAAGTGTACGGCGCAAAAGTGAAATCCCAGGTTTTCGACCAGTTTAGGATCCACATAAATCCCAATCCAACTTCAGGCTTAATAAAGTGGACCAAAACCCTGATTAGCTGCGCCTAAAGGATCCAAGGGCCATCCCACAGCGCCTGAGCCGGACACGGCGGCATCACCGGTATCCCTCTAGCTGAAGTGAGGGGAGGGGCCAAGAGAGATGCCCCCAATGCTCTGTGTGTAAACATTCATATGCATGGCCTGGATCACTGATTGGATGAGAGCGCGCATGTGCTGTGGGATGGGCGGCTTGGGAAAGGGAAACCGGGGGGGGGGGGGTTTAAACAGCAGGAGACACGGGGGGGGGGGGGGGGAGTTTAAAGTGGACCAACACCCAGGAGGGATCGGCCGATCAGATCCCTCCCCGCGGGGCATCCAAAATCGGGAAACCCCCCAGGAAGGCCAGAAACCTTACCTTAACCCCATTCCAACGGCGCATGCGCGGGCCGCGTCTCGCGCTTCCCTTTAGCAGGGCGCCGTTTGCGAATGGCCGGCGCGGGCGCGCTCCCTGTTAGGGAGGGAAGCGCGAGACGCGGCCTCCAGCGCTCAGAGCCGCTGTGGTTGGACGCCGCTTGTATGTGCATACCACAGCGGCTCTGAGCGCTCTGATTGGACGAGCGCCCGCGTAGGAGCGGGGTGAGGTGAGTGTTCCCGGGCGTTCTGGGGGGTTTCACACAGCGGGGCGATCGGGGTGCCCCACCGAAGTGGACCAAAACCCAGGATTTTAACTATCCCAATCGGGGATGTGGCGCTGTGTGAAACCCCCCAGATTTGCCTGAAGAAACTCACCTGATGCGCTGATGTCACATAGCCTTCGTCTAAGGCCGGCAGGGAATGTAGCCGCCAGCACGCTTGGAGCCGTCTTAGATGGCGTGATGTCAGCGTCTGCGAGCGCGCCAATTGGCTGAGCGGCCGCACATGCGCCGTAGGACCGGGAAGAGGCGAGTTTCTTTGGGCAAATCTGGGGGGTTTCACACAGCGGGGCATCCCCGATTGGCGGAAAGGACCGATACCCAGGAGAGTCAAAATCCTGGGTTTTGCTCCACTTTAATGTGCTGCTAAAGAAGCTCAATGGGAGCTTAGCAGCGCTGGTGATGGGTGTGTGCGGCTCCCCTGGCATCCCTCTATGGCTGGGCACCCGCATTCAGAGAATATTGGGTGACTGTCATGGTCTCATCCTAAATTGCCCCGCTCCGGGTGGGGGGGGTATTTAACCTGACCTTATTGATGCAAGGTCTTGTTGTGGCCTGCTTTAAAGTGGATAAAAAACACAGGATTTTTGGGTCTTGATCCTCCCTGATCGGGGATGCCCCCCCCCCCCCCAGATCACCGAGCGCAACTAAACCTCCTCCCGGTCCTACGACGCATTGCTCGTCCAATCAGCGCGCTCCGAGCCGCGTCATCTAAGGCGAGCGGCGCTGGCGCCCGCATCCCCCGCTTCCCTCTAACAGGGCCGGCCATTCACCAATGCCTGATGAAGTGGGGGGATACACCCACGGAATGCGTGGCTCCTGGTGCTGTAGGCAGTGGGGAGACCCTTTACTGGCATACCTGTGATACCTTGAGTATATTTTGCAACTCGCACATGCGCCGTTAGACCGAGAAGCATGGTAAGCGAATGGGGCGACCTGGGTGGGGTTTCACACAGCGGGGGCATCCCGATTTTGGATGGAATCTTATAGATACCCGGGGGCCAATCTGCAGTGGGATTTGGGTCCACTTTAAAGGGTTAATCTGTAGGCAAACATCAAACAAGGCAAAGTGGGGGTATTACAAAGCCGGGGCGCAGGGCGAATCCCGGGATAGTTTTGGGTTCTCTGTGTAAGCCGCGGCTGTTATTCGTGCAGCCTGGGAGCGTCACAGCGCCCTCTACTGACAAATCCCATCGGGACTGGTTAGACAGGTCCAGTAATGAAACCAGGGGGGTGTGGCATGTACTCTGACCCCGCCCCCTCGCCATAATTGGCTCGCCATCATTCAGACTCCTCCTATAGAGGCGACGCGTTTCAGGATCTTTCCCAACCTGGAGAGGGCGGGTCATGCTGGGGCTTGTAGTTCTCCGATTTGGGATGCCCCTCTAGGTGAATGTATACTCACCTTGCCTGTGATCCCACAGCACATGAGGCAAGTATACCAGTGATCCCAGGAGGGTCACACATGCACAGGCAAATGGCTTTTAGTCCTCTTTAAAGTGGACCAAAACCAGGGATTTTCACTATCCTGGCCTGTGGTTCGTACCCTTGGGGCGTCCCGATCTGGGACGCCAATGGGCGCCCGATGTACACACCTTACTGGCACGCCCGCGGCTCTGCTCCAATCAGCTTATTTGGGTGTGCTGGGTTTTGGTCCACTTTAAAGTTCTATCTTTATACTAAATTCCAGGATAGTCAAAATCCTGGGTTTTGGTCCACTTTAACTTCTGTTGTGAGCGCTTTGTCTCATACATTAAGACAATGGGGCGGCAGCCGCAGGTAATCCCATCATGAACCGCAAGAGTTATTTGGACTGGACCGTCCCTTTAACTGTTGCCCCATAGACTTCTACTGAGAGGAGAAGGGAGGGAGGGGGAGGGGCTTGGTCTCATACATCTCAATAGAAAACAATGGGGCGGCATCCGCAGGTAATCCCATCCTGGCCGATCCCACGTACCGCACTTTAGTCTGGACTGTCCCTTTAAACTGTTGCCCCATTGATTTCTATTGAGGAGAAGGAGGGGCTTCGTCTCATACATGTCAATACAAGTCGATGGGGCGGCAGCCGCAGGTAATCCCTCCATGAACCGCAAGAGTTATTTAGACTGGACTGTCCCTTTAACTGTTTCCCCATTGATTTCTATTGAGGAGAAGGAGGGGCTCGTATATGTCAATACAAGTCAGTGGGGAGGCAGCCGCAGGTAATCCCTCCATGAACCGCAAGAGTTATTTAGACTGGACTGTCCCTTTAACTGTTGCCCCATTGATTTATATTGAAAGGAGAAGGGAGGGAGGGGGAGGGACTTCATCTCGTCAATACAAGTCAATGGGGCGGCAGCCGTTTTTTAGATCAGACTGTCCCTTTAACTGTTGCCCCATTGTCTTCTATTGAGAGGAGAAGGGAGGGGCGTGGTCTCATACATCCCAATAGAAGTCAATGGGGCGGCATCCGCAGGTAATCCCATCCTGGCCGATCCCACGTACCGCACTTTAGTCTGGACTGTCCCTTTAAACTGTTGCCCCATTGATTTCTATTGAGGAGAAGGAGGGGCTTCGTCTCATACATGTCAATACAAGTCGATGGGGCGGCAGCCGCAGGTAATCCCTCCATGAACCGCAAGAGTTATTTAGACTGGACTGTCCCTTTAACTGTTTCCCCATTGATTTCTATTGAGGAGAAGGAGGGGCTCGTATATGTCAATACAAGTCAGTGGGGAGGCAGCCGCAGGTAATCCCTCCATGAACCGCAAGAGTTATTTAGACTGGACTGTCCCTTTAACTGTTGCCCCATTGATTTATATTGAAAGGAGAAGGGAGGGAGGGGGAGGGACTTCATCTCGTCAATACAAGTCAATGGGGCGGCAGCCGTTTTTTAGATCAGACTGTCCCTTTAACTGTTGCCCCATTGTCTTCTATTGAGAGGAGAAGGGAGGGGCTTGGTCTCATACATCCCAACAGAAGTCAATGGGGCGGCAGCCGCAGGTAATTTCCATCCTGGCCGCTCCCATGAACCGCCCCTTTAAACGAACAAGCTGTAGAAAGGTAAGCAGCGCCCGACTGGGGCCTGTAACAATCTGCGGGGTCGGGGTGCTTTTTTTTTTTTTTTTTTTATTTAAAGGACCCCCTGATTAATCAAACGGGGGGGGGGATCATGTGATCAGTGCAAGCTGCGTCTCCGCATATGGAGTCCACTTTAAGGTCCAGCTCAGTCCTCATTGTTCGGGGTGAGAAGAGGCGGGGTCAGCCCAGCGTCCATCTTCCATAGCGCCGCGCCGTTCCCCGCGTGCAGGAAGCCCGGGATCATCTCCATTAAGGCAAAGTTAGATTTCAGCGTTCCTCGGGGGCGGGGCTCAGCGCTCCTCGGGGGTGGGGCTCATCACTCCTCTGGGGCGGGGCTCAGTGGTGCTGGTAGTAATAGGTCAGCTTGCGAAGCTCCTCCCAGAACAGCAGGCTGAGGATGGTGTGCGGGCCGAGGCGGACGTAGGCCGGGACGATGCCCTTGTACAGCGCCAGGATCCCCTCCTTACGCGTGATCTTCACAAAGCAATCCAGGAAGCCGCGGTACAGACGACCCTGCGCGGGAAACACACAGACGTCACAACCGATCGATCAATCAATCGATTCGATCGGTCATCACATTTTACATTACATCCAGATGCAATAACTGGGCATTTGATTGAATATGTTCTTAAAGGGTTGAAATGATCAGATATTGACTATTTGATCAAATGAACAATCGGAACCGATCAAGCCAATCGGAGACAATCAAGACAATACAAAACCGATCAAGCCAATCAGAACCGACCAAGCCAATCAAAACCGATCAAGCCAATCAAAACCGATCAAGCCAATCAAAACCGATCAAGCCAATCAAAACCGATCAAGCCAATCAGAACCGATCAAGCCAATCAGAACCGATCAAGCCAATCAGAACCGATCAAGCCAAACAGAACCGGTCAAGCCAAACAGAACCGGTCAAGCCAATCAGAACCCATCAAGCCAATCAGAACCCATCAAGCCAATTAGAACCCATCAAGCCAATTAGAACCCATCAAGCCAATTAGAACCCATCAAGCCAATTAGAACCCATCAAGCCAATCGGAACCCATCAAGCCAATCGGAACCCATCAAGCCAATTGGAAGCCATCAAGCCAATTGGAAGCCATCAAGCCAATTAGAACCCATCAAGCCAATCAGAACCCATCAAGCCAATCAGAACCCATCAAGCCAATTGGAAGCCATCAAGCCAATCAGAACCCATCAAGCCAATTGGAAGCCATCAAGCCAATTGGAAGCCATCAAGCCAATCAGAACCCATCAAGCCAATTAGAACCCATCAAGCCAATTAGAACCCATCAAGCCAATTAGAACCCATCAAGCCAATTAGAACCCATCAAGCCAATCAGAACCCATCAAGCCAATCAGAACCCATCAAGCCAATCAGAACCCATCAAGCCAACCAGAACCCATCAAGCCAATTAGAACCCATCAAGCCAATCAGAACCCATCAAGCCAATTAGAACCCATCAAGCCAATTAGAACCCATCAAGCCAATTAGAACCCATCAAGCCAATCAGAACCCATCAAGCCAATTAGAACCCATCAAGCCAATTGGAAGCCATCAAGCCAATCAGAACCCATCAAGCCAATTAGAACCCATCAAGCCAATTAGAACCCATCAAGCCAATTAGAACCCATCAAGCCAATCAGAACCCATCAAGCCAATTAGAACCCATCAAGCCAATCAGAACCCATCAAGCCAATCAGAACCCATCAAGCCAATTAGAACCCATCAAGCCAATTAGAACCCATCAAGCCAATTAGAACCCATCAAGCCAATTAGAACCCATCAAGCCAATTGGAAGCCATCAAGCCAATCAGAACCCATCAAGCCAATTAGAACCCATCAAGCCAATTAGAACCCATCAAGCCAATTAGAACCCATCAAGCCAATCAGAACCCATCAAGCCAATTAGAACCCATCAAGCCAATCAGAACCCATCAAGCCAATCAGAACCCATCAAGCCAATTAGAACCCATCAAGCCAATTAGAACCCATCAAGCCAATTAGAACCCATCAAGCCAATTAGAACCCATCAAGCCAATTGGAAGCCATCAAGCCAATCAGAACCGATCAAGCCAATCAAGCCAATCAAAACCGATCAAGCCAATCAAAACCGATCAAGCCAATCAAAACCGGTCAAGCCAATCAAAACTGGTCAAACCAATCAAAACCGATCAAGCCAATCAGAACCGATCAAGCCAATTAGAACCCATCAAGCCAATTAGAACCCATCAAGCCAATTAGAACCCATCAAGCCAATTAGAACCCATCAAGCCAATTAGAACCCATCAAGCCAATTGGAAGCCATCAAGCCAATCAGAACCGATCAAGCCAATCAAGCCAATCAAAACCGATCAAGCCAATCAAAACCGATCAAGCCAATCAAAACCGATCAAGCCAATCAAAACCGGTCAAGCCAATCAAAACTGGTCAAACCAATCAAAACCGATTAAGCCAAACAGAACCGGTCAAGCCAATCAGAACCGATCAAGCCAATTAGAACCCATCAAGCCAATTAGAACCCATCAAGCCAAATAGAACCCATCAAGCCAATCAGAACCCATCAAGCCAATCAGAACCGATCAAGCCAATCAGAACTGATCAAGCCAATCAGAACTGATCAAGCCAATCAGAACTGATCAAGCCAATCAGAACCGATCAAGCCAAACAGAACCGGTCAAGCCAAACAGAACCGGTCAAGCCAAACAGAACCGATCAAGCCAATCAGAACCGATCAAGCCAAACAGAACCGATCAAGCCAAACAGAACCGGTCAAGCCAAACAGAACCGATCAAGCCAAACAGAACCGGTCAAGCCAAACAGAACCGATCAAGCCAAACAGAACCGATCAAGCCAAACAGAACCGATCAAGCCAAACAGAACCGGTCACGCCAAACAGAACCGATCAAGCCAATCAGAACCGATCAAGCCAATCAGAACTGATCACGCCAATCAGAACTGATCACGCCAAACAGAACCGATCACGCCAAACAGAACCGATCACGCCAAACAGAACCGATCAAGCCAATTGGTGCCGATCAATTTCCGATCGAATTAGATCATTAACAAAAATCTGCAGTGGGAGGAGCTAAATTGATCAGAACTGGACTACACGATCAAATGAACAATCGGAGCGGGAATGTAAAACAGATTTATCAGCCTGAAAGTAAAAAATAAAAATTGAAGTCCGATCAAGTTAGATAATGAACAAAAATCTGCGGTGGGCGGAGCTAAATCTATCAGAAATTGACTATTCAATCAAATGAACAATTAATGGAGCCGGATGTAAAACCGATTGTATCAGCCTAAAAGTGATCGATCGATCGGTCATCACATTTTACATCACATCCAGATCCAATCACTGGGCATTTGATCAAATAGGTTCTTAAAGGGTTGAAACGATCAGAAATTGACTATTTGATCAAATGAAAAGTCCGATCAGACTAGATAATGAACAAAAATCTATGATGGTCGGCATTCGATTTTTAGGGGTTAAATCGATCAGAAATTGACGATTCGGTCGAACGAACAATTAATCGAGCGAGATGTAATACTGCAAAAATGATTGTTCGATCAAATAGGATAATGAACAAAAATCCATCTGTGTGGCCTCAGGTTTCAATGTTTAGGGGTTGAAACGATCAGAAATTGACTATTCGATCAAATGAAAAATCAGGATGTAAAACCGATCGTATCAGTCTGAAAGTAAAATAAAATCAAAGTCCGATCAAATTACATAAACAAAAATCCAATGTGGTCGGCGTTCGATATTTAGGGGTTAAATCGATCAGAAATTGATGATTCGATCAAATTAACAATTAATAGAGCAGGATGCCTGAAAGTTAAAAAAAAAAAATCGAAGTCTGATTAAATTAGATAATAATAATCTGCAGGATGTAAAACTGATCGTATCAGCCTGAAAGTAAAAAAAGAATCAAAGTCCGATCAGAAAATCGATCAGAAAATGAGATTCAATCAAATGATCGATTGGAGCAGGAGGTAAAACTGAGTGTATCAGCTTGAAAGTAAAAAAATAAAATCGAAGTCTGATCAAACAAGATAATGAACAACAATCCATGGTGATCAATTTCTGATCGATTTAAACCCTAAATTTCGAAGGCTGATGATTTGATCAAACGAACAATTAATGGAGCAGGATGCAATAATGTGCAAAAACGATTGTTCGATCAAATGGGATAATAAACAAAAATCCACCCGCGTGGCCTCAGGATTCGATTTTTAGGGGTTGAAAGTTTTGATCGTAACGCTGTATGATCGGACCGGTAACGAGTGTTCCATTAATTGTGCGTTTAGATCGCTTTCTGATGACCGTAACCCCGAAAAATCGTAACGCCGGACACAGGCAAATTTGTTACTGATCGATTATAACGTCTTGAGCCATTAATTGGGTATTTGATCGATTATTACGTTTGAGCCATTAATTGGGTATTTGATCGATTATTAAGACATTAATTGGGTATTTGATTGATTATTAAGCCATTAATTGGGTATTTGATCGATTATTAAGACATTAATTGGGTATTTGATTGATTATTAAGCCATTAATTGGGTATTTGATCGATTATTAAGCCATTAATTGGGTATTTGATCGATTATAACCTCTTGAGCCATTAATTGGGTATTTGATCGATTATTAAGCCATTAATTGGGTATTTGATCGATTATTAAGCCATTAATTGGGTATTTGATTGATTATTAAGCCATTAATTGGGTATTTGATCGATTATTAAGACATTAATTGGGTATTTGATTGATTATTAAGCCATTAATTGGGTATTTGATCAATTATTAAGCCATTAATTGGGTATTTGATCGATTATAACCTCTTGAGCCATTAATTGGGTATTTGATTGATTATTAAGCCATTAATTGGGTATTTGATCGATTATTAAGACATTAATTGGGTATTTGATTGATTATTAAGCCATTAATTGGGTATTTGATCGATTATTAAGCCATTAATTGGGTATTTGATCGATTATAACCTCTTGAGCCATTAATTGGGTATTTGATCGATTATTAAGCCATTAATTGGGTATTTGATCGATTATTAAGCCATTAATTGGGTATTTGATTGATTATAACGTCTTGAGCCATTAATTGGGTATTTGATCGATTATTACGTTTGAGCCATTAATTGGGTATTTGATCGATTATTAAGACATTAATTGGGTATTTGATTGATTATTAAGCCATTAATTGGGTATTTGATCGATTATTAAGACATTAATTGGGTATTTGATTGATTATTAAGCCATTAATTGGGTATTTGATCAATTATCACGTCTTGAGCCATTAATTGGGTATTTGATCGATTATTAAGCCATTAATTGGGTATTTGATCGATTATCACGTCTTGAGCCATTAATTGGGTATTTGATCGATTTTTACGTCTTGAGCCATTAATTGGGTATTTGATCGATTATAACGTCTTGAGCCATTAATTGGGTATTTGATCGATTATTAAGTTTGAGCCATTAATTGGGTATTTGATCGATTATTAAGCCATTAATTGGGTATTTGATCGATTATCACGTCTTGAGCCATTAATTGGGTATTTGATCGATTTTTACGTCTTGAGCCATTAATTGGGTATTTGATCGATTATTACGTCTTGAGCCATTAATTGGGTATTTGATCGATTATTAAGCCATTAATTGGGTATTTGATCAATTATTAAGTTTGAGCCATTAATTGGGTATTTGATCGATTATCACGTCTTGAGCCATTAATTGGGTATTTGATCGATTATTAAGCCATTAATTGGGTATTTGATCGATTTTTACGTCTTGATCCATTGATTGGGTATTTGATTGATTATTTCGGCTTGATCCATTAATTGGGTATTTGATCGATTATTACGTCTTGAGCCATTAATTGGGTATTTGATTGATTAATACGTCTTGAGCCATTAATTGGGTATTTGATCTTATATTCAATTGCTAAACCATTCAACCCTTAATAAAAATCGATCAATAACATGCACAGCCCTGGAATCTGCACTAATCCCGCCCCCTGCTGGAGGCTCACCTGCCCCGCGCCGTCCACCGGCTGGTTGTAGAGTCGGGTGCTGACCACATCGAACGGCATCATGGCGAAGGCGACCCCGATACTGCTGATCATCCCCCCGAGAAGAGGCACCAACCAGCAATCCCCAGGGAACCACTGCGAGACAAGGGGTATACAGTGTTACTGGATGTCAAGGAGGGGGCGTGGCTTCATTTACATATTGTCAGTCTTTGAGGTGTAACATGCAGATCTGCAGCAATAAATGATACATTTGCCTATTCAAAGTGTTTCTATTGTTGTAACTGTTACACCCTATCTCCTATCCATCCCTCAATGAGGGGGCGTGGCTTCATACATCCCTCAATGAGGGGGCGTGGCTTCATCCATCCCTCAATGAGGGGGCGTGGCTTCATCCATCCCTCAATGAGGGGGCGTGGCTTCATACATCCCTCAATGAGGGGGCGTGGCTTCATACATCACTCAATGAGGGGGCGTGGCTTCATACATCCCTCAATGAGGGAGCGTGGCTTCATACATCACTCAATGAGGGGGCGTGGCTTCATACATCCCTCAATGAGGGAGCGTGGCTTAATACATCCCTCAACGAAGGGGCGTGGCTTAATACATCCCTCAACGAAGGGGCGTGGCTTAATACATCCCTCAACGAAGGGGCGTGGCTTAATACATCCCTCAACGGGGGGCGTGGCTTAATACATCCCTCAATGAGGGGACGTGGACTCATTAACCCCCGCCCAGGACCCATTAACCCCCACTCAGGACCCATTAAGCCCCGCCCAGGACCCATTAAGCCCCACCCAGGAATTATTAAGACCAACCCAGGAATTATTAAGACCCCCCAGGACCCATTTAGCCCCACCCAGGACCCATTTAGCCCTGCCCAGGACCCATTAAGCCCCACCCAGGACCCATTAACCTCTACCCAGGAATTGTTAACCAGTACCCATTAAGCCACGCCCAGGACTCATTAACCCCACCCAGTACCCATTAAGCCACGCCCAGGACTCAACCCCACCCACTACCCATTTAGCCCCTCCAGGACTCCTTGAGCCCCACCCAGGACTCATTACTCTCTACCTAGTACACATTAAGCCCCGCCCATGACCGATTAAGCCCCGCCTTACAACTCATAGAAGAAATGGAAACTCCTGGGCTTGAGATATCCCGGGAATGGAGGGCTCATTGTATATGTGTAACATTGATGCGGATCATCCAGTACCGAGTCCGGAGTTCCCCTTTAAGTTTAAAGAAAACCCCCCATAGACCAACAAAACGCGGGGGGCGGGGCGATCTCCTCACCTGCCGCCTCTTCACCCATTCCTTGGCGTTGGCGAAGGTTGCGAGCTGCACGGCCGAGCCCACCATGACCCGGGGCACGGCGCCATTCACCCCGCGCCACAGCCCCACAATCCCCTGCTTCTTGTAGATGGTCTCGAACGCGGAGCTGACACTCTATTGGGGGGAAAAGAAAAGAGATTAGAGACTCTGATGGTGAGAAATAAAACATTGGATCAAACCGCTGCTGCGCCAACATTTTTCCCGTCCATGAGAAAAAGTAAGTGAACCCCAGATAAAGGCGATGTAACAGAGCGCCAAACCTTCATGAAATAAATCAGAGGGTGTAGGTCTGCATTAAGGTTTATTATAATGATAAACCAGCAAATCATGGGTTACAATGTCACTGACACCAATCAAACCCAATAGAGATGATGCGGAGGTGACATCATCAATATAAAGCAATCACAGGGCACCCCTAGATCCCTGCATGACATCACCAGTGACATCATAACAATGATCAGTAACGGCTTCCATCCAGGTTCAGATGCAGATCCACATTCTCTCCATCTCTCTCTCTTTCCCACATTCCCTCCATCTTTCTCTCTTTCTCACATTCCCTCCATCTTTCTCTCTTTCTCACATTCCCTCCATCTTTCTCTCTGTCCCACATTCTCTCCATCTTTCTCTCTGTCCCACATTCCCTCCATCTTTCTCTCTTTCCCACATTCCCTCCATCTTTCTCTCTCTCCCACATTCCCTCCATCTTTCTCTCTTTCCCACATTCCCTCCATCTTTCTCTCTCTCCCACATTCCCTCCATCTTTCTCTCTTTCCCACATTCCCTCCATCTTTCTCTCTCTCCCACATTCCCTCCATCTTTCTCTCTCTCCCACATTCCCTCCATCTTTCTCTCTCTCCCACATTCCCTCCGTCTTTCTCTCTTTCCCACATTCCCTCCATCTTTCTCTCTTTCCCACATTCCCTCCATCTTTCTCTCTTTCCCACATTCCCTCCATCTTTCTCTCTTTCTCACATTCCCTCCATCTTTCTCTCTGTCCCACATTCCCTCCATCTTTCTCTCTTTCTCACATTCCCTCCATCTTTCTCTCTTTTCCACATTCCCTCCATCTTTCTCTCTTATCCACATTCCCTCCATCTTTCTCTCTGTCCCACATTCTCTCCATCTTTCTCTCTTTCCCACATTCCCTCCATCTTTCTCTCTTTCCCACATTCCCTCCATCTTTCTCTCTCTCCCACATTCCCTCCATCTTTCTCTCTTTCCCACATTCCCTCCATCTTTCTCTATTTCCCACATTCCCTCCATCTTTCTCTCTTTCCCACATTCCCTCCATCTTTCTCTCTTTCCCACATTCCTTCCATCTTTCTCTCTTTCCCACATTCCCTCCATCTTTCTCTCTTTCCCACATTCCCTCCATCTTTCTCTCTTTCCCACATTCCCTCCATCTTTCTCTCTTTCCCACATTCCCTCCATCTTTCTCTCTGTCCCACATTCCCTCCATCTTTCTCTCTCTCCCACATTCCCTCCATCTTTCTCTCTTTCCCACATTCCCTCCATCTTTCTCTCTTTCCCACATTCCCTCCATCTTTCTCTCTTTCCCACATTTCCTCCATCTTTCTCTCTTTTCCACATTCCCTCCATCTTTCTCTCTTTCCCACATTCCTTCCATCTTTCTCTCTTTCCCACATTCCTTCCATCTTTCTCTCTTTCCCACATTCCCTCCATCTTTCTCTCTGTCCCACATTCCCTCCATCTTTCTCTCTTTCCCACATTCCTTCCATCTTTCTCTCTTTCCCACATTTCCTCCATCTTTCTCTCTCTTTCCCACATTCCCTCCATCTTTCTCTCTTTCCCACATTCCCTCCATCTCTGTGACCTTTGTGGTGCGGTGGTGGGGGGCGTGTCCGGCGCTTGCCTCTGATTGGCTGAGGAGCTGCTGAGCCAGCGAGAGCCGCTGTTTATCCTGCGCAGGACTTTGGACCCCGGTGTGTCGCCGCCCGTCGCGTCCTATAGGGGCCCCTCATGTTATCTCTGTCCAAGGCCGAGCTCGCACTCCGGGGCAAAGTCACAGCGCGGACCTAAACGACAACCTAAAGGGCCGCTCCGACCATATAGAACCTCACAACAACAGCAACATGGCGCCCCACCAAGAGACAGCTGCCTCACCGGGCCTCATCAGAGGCGCGGCCCTGAGCACTCACCTGGTGGTTGTGTTGGTGTCCGACGGCGATGGCGGCCACTGACTGCGCCTGCAGGTGCGTCTTCACCTGGGGGGGACACAAAGCGCGGGGGGCGGGGTCACCATCACAGAGAGGCTCCGCCCCCCATAAAGGACACACAGACAGGAAACAGCCTCTATCTATTTATTTCCCCTTAGAGGTGACAATGCAGCGCCTTTCTTTTTTCATTTTTTTCTTCTTACCATCACTCTTTTCTTTTTCACTACATATCTACCTCCAGAAATCCCCCCTTCTCTTTCCTTTTCTCTCCCTTCTCTTTCCTTTTCCCTCCCTTCTCTTTCCTTTTCCCTCCCTTCTCTTTCCTTTTCCCTCCCTTCTCTTTCCTTTTCCCTCCCTTCTCTTTCCTTTTCCCTCCCTTCTCTTTCCTTTTCTCTCCCTTCTCTTTCCTTTTCCCTCCCTTCTCTTTCCTTTTCCCTCCCTTCTCTTTCCTTCTCTTTCTTTTTCCCTCCCTTCTCTTTTTCCCTCCCTTCTCTTTCCTTTTTCCCTCCCTTCTCTTTCCTTTTCCCTCCCTTCTCTTTCCTTTTCCCTCCCTTCTCTTCCCTTCTCTTTCCTTTTCCCTCCCTTCTCTTTCCTTTTCACTCCCTTCTCTTCCCTTCTCTTTCTTTTTCCCTCCCTTCTCTTTTTCCCTCCCTTCTCTTTCCTTTTTCCCTCCCTTCTCTTTCCTTTTCCCTCCCTTCTCTTTCCTTTTCCCTCCCTTCTCTTCCCTTCTCTTTCCTTTTCCCTCCCTTCTCTTTCCTTTTCCCTCCCTTCTCTTTCCTTTTCCCTCCCTTCTCTTTCCTTTTCCCTCCCTTCTCTTTCCTTTTCCCTCCCTTCTCTTTCCTTTTCCCTCCCTTCTCTTTCCTTTTCCCTCCCTTCTCTTTCCTTTTCACTCCCTTCTCTTTCCTTTTCACTCCCTTCTCTTTCCTTTTCACTCCCTTCTCTTTCCTTTTCCCTCCCTTCTCTTTCCTTTTCCCTCCCTTCTCTTTCCTTTTCCCTCCCTTCTCTTTCCTTTTCTCTCCCTTCTCTTTCCTTTTCTCTCCCCTTCTCTTTCCTTTTCTCTCCCTTCTCTTTCTTTTTCCCTCCCTTCTCTTTCCTTTTCCCTCCCTTCTCTTTCCTTTTCCCTCCCTTCTCTTTCCTTTTCCCTCCCTTCTCTTTCCTTTTCCCTCCCTTCTCTTTCCTTTTCACTCCCTTCTCTTTCCTTTTCACTCCCTTCTCTTTCCTTTTCACTCCCTTCTCTTTCCTTTTCCCTCCCTTCTCTTTCCTTTTCACTCCCTTCTCTTTCCTTTTCCCTACCTTTTCTTTTTTTTTCCACTCTATCTCTTTATCTCTCCCCCTCCCTTCTCTTTCCTTTTCCTTCTTTTCCTCTCCCTTCTCCTTTTTCTCCCTTCTCCTTTTTCTCTCCCTTCTCCTTTTTCTCTCCCTTCTCCTTTTTCTCTCCCTTCTCCTTTTTCTCTCCCTTCTCCTTTTTCACTCCCTTCTCTTTTTTTTCACTCTAGCTCCTTTTCTCTCCCCCTCCCTTCTCTTTCCTTTTCCCTCCCTTCTCTTTTCTTTTCTCTCCCTTCTCCTTCTTTTTCTCTCCCTTCTCCTTCTTTTTCTCTCCCTTCTCCTTCTTTTTCTCTCCCTTCTCCTTCTTTTTCTCTCCCTTCTCCTTCTTTTTCTCTCCCTTCTCCTTCTTTTTCTCTCCCTTCTCCTTTTTCTCTTCCTTCTCCTTCTTTTTCTCTCCCTTCTCCTTTTTCTCCCTTCTCCTTTTTCTCCCTTCTCCTTTTTCTCTTCCTTCTCCTTTTTCTCTTCCTTCTCCTTTTTCTCTTCCTTCTTCTTTTTCTCTCCCTTCTCCTTTTTCTCTTCCTTCTCCTTCTGTTTCTCTCCCTTCTCCTTTTTCTTTCCCTTCTCCTTCTTTTTCACTCCCTTCTCTTTTTTTTTTCACTCTAGCTCCTTTTCTCTCCCCCTCCCTTCTCTTTCCTTTTCCCTCCCTTCTCTTTCCTTTTCTCTCCCTTCTCCTTTTTCTCTCCCTTCTCCTTCTTTTTCTCTCCCTTCTTCTTTTTCTCTTCCCTTCTTCTTTTTCTCTCCCTTCTCCTCCTTTTTCTCTCCCTTCTCCTCCTTTTTCTCTCCCTTCTCCTCCTTTTTCTCTCCCTTCTCCTCCTTTTTCTCTCCCTTCTTTTTCTCTTTCCTTCTACTTTTTTATATATATATATATATATATATATATATATATATATATATATATATATATATATATATATATATATATATATTATAACTGATACATTGTATCTATATATATCTATATACACATTGTACACAGTGGTGATGATGCAGCGCGCGCAGGACGTTCATCGCCAGAGGAGACTCGTGCTGATCCCAAACCGGCTCCAACCGGCTGGCGAGGGGGGGGGGGGGGTATAGGATGAGGTGGTGGGGGGGGGGAGGGGGGGCGGCGAGGGCGACTTTCATTCACGTCTTTTCCCAGTAAAGCGCGTGACAGCGTCCCATCCTGCGTCTTACAGGGAAATAGCGCCCCCGCCTGTGGGGCGGATGATAGGAGGAATTTTAGGGCGACCAGAGCGTAAGGGTCGTGTCACCTCCAGACCCACGTCCAGGCACCAGGGTCGGGTTTCGCGGTTGTTGGGGGCGTTCGCATTAAGGCTCTAATCACCCCCCTGCGCTGGGCAACGCAAAGAAAAATGCCGCTCGTTATTTTTTATGGCACATTTTTATTCTATATATATATATATATATATATATATATATGTGTGTGAACAGGCCCATTAACAACAATGTGCAGCATTTTCCTGTGCGCCATGATTACATTGCACAGGGGAGTGAATAGACCTTAATGTAAAGATAAGGACGGGGATGAGGAGCGTTCAGATGGTATAGGGAAGGTTTAGGGATCCAGCCGAAAGTTTGGGTAGGGTTAGGAATCTAATTCGGGTTTAGGGTAAGTTTAAAAGTTAGTTAGGGGTCTAGTTGGGGGTTAGGTTAAGTTTATAGGCCTAGATAGGGGTCAGGGTAGATTTGGAGGCCTAGATAGGAGTCAGGGTAGTTTGGAGGCCTCGATAGGGGTCAGGGTAGTTTGGAGGCCTCGATAGGGGTCAGGGTAGTTTGGAGGCCTCGATAGGGGTCAGGGTAGATTTGGAGGCCTCGATAGGGGTCAGGGTAGATTTGGAGGCCTCGATTGGGGTCAGGGTAGATTTGGAGGCCTAGATAGGGGTCAGGGTAGATTTGGAGGCCTAGATAGGGGTCAGGGTAGATTTGGAGGCCTAGATAGGGGTCAGGGTAGATTTGGAGGCCTAGATAGGGGTCAGGGTAGATTTGGAGGCCTAGATAGGGGTCAGGGTAGATTTGGAGGCCTAGATAGGGGTCAGGGTAGATTTGGAGGCCTAGATAGGGGTCAGGGTAGATTTGGAGGCCTAGATAGGGGTCAGGGTAGATTTGGAGGCCTAGATAGGGGTCAGGGTAGATTTGGAGGCCTAGATAGGGTAGATTTGGAGGCCTAGATAGGGGTCAGGGTAGATTTGGAGGCCTAGATAGGGGTCAGGGTAGATTTGGAGGCCTAGATAGGGGTCAGGGTAGTTTGGAGGCCTCGATAGGGGTCAGGGTAGTTTGGAGGCCTCGATAGGGGTCAGGGTAGATTTGGAGGCCTCGATAGGGGTCAGGGTAGATTTGGAGGCCTAGATAGGGTAGATTTGGAGGCCTAGATAGGGTAGATTTGGAGGCCTAGATAGGGGTCAGGGTAGATTTGGAGGCCTAGATAGGGGTCAGGGTAGATTTGGAGGCCTAGATAGGAGTCAGGGTAGTTTGGAGGCCTCGATAGGGGTCAGGGTAGTTTGGAGGCCTCGATAGGGGTCAGGGTAGATTTGGAGGCCTCGATTGGGGTCAGGGTAGATTTGGAGGCCTAGATAGGGGTCAGGGTAGATTTGGAGGCCTAGATAGGGGTCAGGGTAGATTTGGAGGCCTAGATAGGGGTCAGGGTAGATTTGGAGGCCTAGATAGGGGTCAGGGTAGATTTGGAGGCCTAGATAGGGTAGATTTGGAGGCCTAGATAGGGGTCAGGGTAGATTTGGAGGCCTAGATAGGGGTCAGGGTAGATTTGGAGGCCTAGATAGGGGTCAGTCAGCTGGGAGTTAAAGCAAGTCTAGAGGTCTAGTTAGGGTTTAGGGTACATTTTGAGATGTTTCGGATGTATGTATTGGATAGGGATCTAGTTAGGAGCTAGGTTATGTTTCGAGGTCCACTTGGGGGTTGAGGTAAATCTACAGGTCTAGTTAGGGGTCAGGTTAGATTTGGAGGTCAAGTTAGGGGTCTAGTTGGGGTTTAGGATGCATTTCGAGATGTAGATAGGGATCTAGTTGGGGGTTAAGTTATGTTTAAAGGTCCAGTTGGGGTCTCGATAGGGGTTGGGTTACATTTAGAAGTCTAGTTAGGGGTTGGGTTCGATTTAGAGGTCTAATTGGGGGTTAGGTTATGTTTCAAGGTCCACTTGGGGGTTAAAGTAAATCTTGAGGTCTCGTTAGGGGTTGGGTTACATTTAGAAGTTTAGTTAGGGGTTGGGTTCGATTTAGAGGTCTAGTTGGGGGTTAGGTTATGTTTCGAGGTCCACTTGGGGCTTAAAGTAAATCTAGAGGTCTAGTTAGGGGTTGGGTTACATTTAGAGGTCTAGTTAGGAGGTCTAGTTGGGGGTTAAAGTAAGTCTAGAGGTCTACTTAGGGGTCAGGTTAGATTTGGAGGTCTAGTTAGGGGTCTAGTTGGGATTTAGGATGCATTTCGAGATGTAGATAGGGATCTAGTTGGGGGCTAAGTTATGTTTCGAGGTCCAATTGGGGGTTAAAGTAAGTCTTGAGGTCTCGTTAGGGGTTGGGTTACATTTAGAAGTCTAGTTAGGGGTTGGGTTAGATTTAGGGATCTAGTTGGGGGCTAAGTTATGTTTAGAGGTCCACTTGGGGGTTAAAGTAAGTCTTGACGTATTGTTAGGGGTTGGGTTAGATTTAGAGGTCTAGTTAGAGGTCTAGTTGGGGGTTAAAGTAAGTCTAGATGTCTAGATAAGGGTTGGGTTAGATTAAGAGGTCTAGTAAGGGGTTAGATTAAGTTTATATAGGTCTAGTTGGATTAAGGTTATGTTTAGAGGTCCAGTTGGGGGTTAAAGTAAGTTTAAAGGTCTAGTTAGGGATTGGCTTACATGTAGGGGTCTAGTTAGGGGTCTAGTTGGGGTTTAGGATGCATTTTGAGATGTAAATAGGGATCTAGTTGGGGGCTAGGTTATGTTTCGAGGTCCACTTGGGGGTTAAAGTAAGTCTAGAGATCTAGTTGGGGTTGGGTTACATTTAGGGGTCTAGTTAGGGGTTAGGATATATTTTGAGATTTAGATAGGGATCTAGTTGGGGGTTAGGATATATTTCGAGACCCAGTTGGGATTAGAGTAAGCCTAGAGGTCTAGTTAGGGGTCCAGTTGGGATTTAGGTTACAGTTAAATGTCTAGTTGGGTTTAGGTTAAGTTTAGGGGGCTAAATTAAGTCTAAAGGTCTAGTTAGGAGGTCTTGTTGAATATTAGGTGTGGTTTTGAGGTATAGTTAGGGGGATAGTTGGGAATTCATTTGAGTAAGTTGACTGTTGGGGTTGGTCTAGTCAGATGTTAGGGTTAGTTCAGGGGCCCAGTCAGATGTTAGGGTTAGGGAGGCCAGCAGAGGGGGGCATCTGGGAGGCCAGCAGAGGGGGGCATCTGGGAGGCCAGCAGAGGGGGGCATCTGGGAGGCCAGCAGAGGGGGGCATCTGGGAGGCCAGCAGAGGGGGGCATCTGGGAGGCCAGCAGAGGGGGGCATCTGGGAGGCCAGCAGAGGGGGGCATCTGGGAGGCCAGCAGAGGGGGGCATCTGGGAGACTAGGGGAGGGGGGCATCTGGGAGACTAGGGGAGGGGGGCATCTGGGAGACTAGGGGAGGGGGGCATCTGAGAGGCCGCCAGTCCTGTCCCCAGCACCAGACACATACTTGGCCTTGTCTGTAGATCAGGTTCAGCGAGTTTGGTGGCTGCAGGACCCTGAACTTTCTCCCATATCCGGGGTCACCTACTGACAGACTCTTCCACCTTGGCTGTGTGCAGGCTGGCCTGGGTATGTATAGGGGAGCACTATAGAGGAGGTAAGTGCGGACAGCTGGGATATAGGGGAGCACTATAGAGGAGGTAAGTGCGGACAGCTGGGATATAGGGGAGCACTATAGGGGAGGTAAGTGGGGACAGCTGGGATATAGGGGAGCACTATAGAGGTGGTAAGTGCGGACAGCTGGGATATAGGGGAGCACTATAGAGGTGGTAAGTGCGGACAGCTGGGATATAGGGGAGCACTATAGAGGAGGTAAGTGCGGACAGCTGGGATATAGGGGAGCACTATAGGGGAGGTAAATTGGAGCAGCTGGCATATAGGGGAGCACTATAGAGGAGGTAAGTGCGGACAGCTGGGATATAGGGGAGCACTATAGAGGAGGTAAGTGCGGACAGCTGGGATATAGGGGAGCACTATAGAGGAGGTAAGTGAGGACAGCTGGGATATAGGGGAGCACTATAGAGGAGGTAAGGGAGGCAGCTGGGATATAGGGGAGCACTATAGAGGAGGTAAGTGGGAACAGCTGGGATATAGGGGAGCACTATAGAGGAGGTAAGGGAGGCAGCTGGGATATAGGGGAGCACTATAGAGGAGGTAAGTAGGGACAGCTGGGATATAGAGGAGCACTGTAGAGGAGGTAAGTAGGGACAGCTGGGATATAGGGGAGGTAAATTGGAGCAGCTGGCATATAGGGGAGCACTATAGAGGAGGTAAGTGCGGACAGCTGGGATATAGGGGAGCACTATAGAGGAGGTAAGTGCGGACAGCTGGGATATAGGGGAGCACTATAGAGGAGGTAAGTGCGGACAGCTGGGATATAGGGGAGCACTATAGAGGAGGTAAGTGCGGACAGCTGGGATATAGGGGAGCACTATAGAGGAGGTAAGTGCGGACAGCTGGGATATAGGGGAGCACTATAGAGGAGGTGAGTGGGGACAGCTGGGATATAGAGGAGCACTATAGAGGAGGTGAGTGGGGACAGCTGGGATATAGGGGAGCACTATAGAGGAGGTGAGTGGGGACAGCACTATAGAGGAGGTGAGTGGGGACAGCTGGGATATAAGGGAGCACTATAGAGGAGGTAAGTACACATGTCTTGAACACAGTTGGCAGTAAGTGCAGGATCACAGATAAATCACACTGGGGACGACATTAATTTGGAAGGGGGGGGACGATGTGACTCACCAGATACGCCGGACTCCCCACGAACGCCCCGAGCGCCCCCGCGACGGCTCCGGCGGCCACGTTGCCCCCGGGCAGCTGCGTCAGCCCCTCGCCCTCGGCGTAGGAGTAGAGGTAGAAGCGGACGCCGTTCATCAGCCCCTGGTAGAGCAGCCCGGCCGTCAGTCCCTTCTGTAGCCCCCTGAGTCCGTCGGCCTGACACACGGCCACCATGGCCTGCAGCACCCCGCGGTAGTGGCGGGTGTAGGTGCCGCGGGAGCGCAGCTCTCCCTGCAGCTGCAGCCGGGTCTTCACCACCTCCAGGGGGTTGGTGAAGACGCACGCCATGCAGCAGGCGCTCGCCCCCAGCACGAAGTCCACCGGCGGAGAGATGTGCATGACCGGCGCGGCCGGCGGGGGCGTCATGTTCCGGTAAACTTTCATGAAAAAAATGTAAAAAACCTTAAAGCTGAACTAAAGTTCGGTCACGTCCCAATCGCCGTTTGCGGCTATCGCGGATCAGCTCCATGCTCCCGGGCGCGCTCCCTCCGGGGGCCGGTGCACAGGAGAGAAGTTGCCCTCCAGCCTCCTTGCTGCTGCTGCTGCTGCTGCTGATCTCCTCTTCTGCTGCTTCCTCCTTGGGTCCCTCCTTCTCGCCTCTCGCCAACCAATCAGCTTCCTCGGCCTCGCTCACACCTCCGTGGCACGAACAGAAGTGGGTGCAGCACAGATGAAGCGTCACATGTGGGGGAAAGGTCACCGCTGCACACTCCCCCCCCCCTCCTCCTCTTTGTTTTGTTGCTGGGAGGATGTCGCATGCAGGGGCAGAGGCGTTGTACCACAGCTGCTGCCTGACAGCCCCTCATCAGCAGCAAGTCCAGGTCATGGTGCGTCTGTAGTAGTAAGTCAAGGCACCCGGACTGCAAGAGGTTTTGTTGGTCATCCGACCGGCTTGCTCATTTACTTCTGTAGTAATGCAAGGCAACTCGTCTGCCTGTATTATTATTATTTATAATAACAATAATAATTATAATAATATTAATAAATACTAATAATAATAATTACAACTAATAATAATAACTACTGCTACGAATAATAATAATTAATACATATTTTTTATAATATAATCAATATATTTTTTTAATAATAATATTTTTTATGAAGATAATTCACTGGACATAGGACTGGCTCTCTCAATGTAATTATTCTATAGCAATGCATCAACGCAACTGGGTTTCCTGAATTATTTATTATTATTATTATTATTATTAATAATAATAATAACAATAATATTAATAAATACTAATATTAATACTAATTATTAATTAAAAATAAATATTTATTATAACATAATTTATAATAATATTATTTATGAAGATAATTCATTGGTCATAGGACTGGCTTTCTCAATTTATTCTATAGTAATGCATCAAGGCAACTGGACTTCCTGTATTATAAATAATAATAATGATAATAATAGTAATAATAATAATAATAACAATAATAAATACTACTGTTGCTACTGCTTCGACTACTATAACTAATTCTACTACTAATAATAACAATTATAATAATAAATAATTATTATAATATAATTAATAATATTTTTATAATAATATTATTCTTGAAGATAATTCACTTAATATTCACTAAATATTAATAATAATAATAATAATAATAATTATTATTATAATTATTATTAATAATAATATTTGTCTGGATGATAATTCACTGATCATCTGATTGGCTTTCTCAATTCATTCTATATTAATGCATCAAGGCAACTGGTCTTTCTGTATTATTAATAATAATAATAATAATAATATTTAAATACTGCTGCTACTACTACTACTACTAATAAAAATAATAATTAAGATTATTAATAAAAATATTATAATATAAATAATAATAATATTTTTTAGGATAATATTATTCATGAAGATAATTCACTGGTCATACAACTGGCTTTCTCAATTTATTCTATAGTAATGCATCAAGGAAACTGTACTTCCTGTAATATTAATAATAATCATTATTATTATTATTGATAATAATATTTGACTGGAGGATAATTCACTGGTTATCTGATTGGCTTTCTCAATTCATTGTATACTAATGCATCAAGGCAACTGGACTTCCTGCATTAATAATAATAATAATAATAATAATAATTATTATTATTAATAATGGTTTTCTGGGATATAATTTCCTGGTCATCTAATTGGCTATCTCCAGTCATTCTATATAGTAACGCATCAAGGCAACTGGGCTGTGGCACATACTTTCCCAGGGTGTTAAAGCGGAACAAAACCCAACACGGAAGGCCCTGAAACATTGATATGCACGACAAATGGCTCTGATTGGACGAGAGCCCGCACATGCACCGCAGGACCAGGGAAAGGTGAGTTTGTACTGGGCAATATGAGGGGGTTCACACAGCAGGACATGCCAATTTGGGATGCCCCCAGGGCACAGAAACATAGTAGTCGAAATCCTGGGTTTTGTTGCGCTTTAATAGGTAAATGTAGCCAACCAGCTGGTAAGGGGTTAACTAGAGGAGGGCTTCTGCTCTGATGAGTCACATGATTTAACCCCTCGATGGCGATTCCTCTGCTAGTTCCTGGATAGGAAATAATGGAGCGCGAGGGGTTAATTATCCCGAAACTCTCAGCAGGAGGAAAAAAACAGCTGCAGGTTTATGCAAATCACTGTCACTGCAACTCCCCAGACCTGTCTCTGTACAGCGCTATGGACTATGTCAGCGCTATATACATGTAAAATAACAGTGTGTGAGTGTGGAGGAGACATTAGAGTGTGAGCTCTGAGGGACAGGAGGTCATGTGACTGCTTCTATGTACAGCGCTGTGGTATATGTCAGCGCTATATAAATGTATAATAACATTGAGGCCACTATATCACATATATCAGTGAAGAATTGTAGGATGAAAGGTTCTCTTTAATGGACACAATAGGGCAATGGCCATTGCAATCCTATCATGGTGCTCTACTGCCACCTGCTGGACAATGTGAGAACTGACCTCTGGCCGGGAATCTACAGCTATACAGTAACTCTTCCCTGCTTTCCCCGGTATAAAGGTAAAAGGAAAAGAGAAAGATGGAGGGAATGTGGGAAAGAGAGAAAGATGGAGGGAATGTGGGAAAGAGAGAAAGATGGAGGGAATGTGGGAAAGAGAGAAAGATGGAGGGAATGTGGGAAAGAGAGAAAGATGGAGGGAATGTGGGAAAGAGAGAAAGATGGAGGGAATGTGGGAAAGGAGAGAAAGATGGAGGGAATGTGGGAAAGAGAGAAAGATGGAGGGAATGTGGGAAAGGAGAGAAAGATGGAGGGAATGTGGGAAAGAGAGAAAGATGGAGGGAATGTGGAACACAATTTCCTCATAGAAATCATTGTCTTTGAACACAGTTTCACACGAAAAAGGCAATGCCACAAACTGGTTGTGTTGATCCTCCAAGGCAAACCTCAGGAACTGCTGATGTCCCCGGAAAATAGGAACGTGCAGATAGGCATCCTTGATGTCACCGTGGTCATGAAGCCAGGCCGACGGGAGCTCACCGCCGACCGTAAGGTCTCCATGCGGAAGTGTTTAAACCTGACAAATCTGTTGAGACCCTTCCGGTCCAGAATAGGTCTCAGAGAACCGTCCTTCTTGGGCACCGTGAAAATCTTGGAATAGAACCCCCGACCCGTTCCTGAAGAGGCACAGGACAAATCACTCCGGACGACAGAAGTCGTTGGACAGCCAATCTCAGGCCCTGCGCCGTCAAGGGGTTCTGGGAAATCCGGGACCGAAGAAATCTTGGGGACTGCCAAGCTGCCAGCTCTATCTTGTAGCCGGAGGACACCACCTCCAGAATCCACCGGCCTGAAATGTGCTGTCTCCAGACGTGAGCAAAAAGCAGAAGCCGTCCCCCCACCCGGATGGGTGAGGGTGCCTCCTCATGCCTGAGGGGCCTTGGTGGGGGGCTTGGGCTTGGACCCCCAAGAGAGACCAGGACGGCCGCGGAATCTACCTCGTCCCCAGGAGTCCCTGCAGACACCAGGAAAGGAAGAACCTCGTCCCCCATCGAAAGGGGTGAAAGGAAGAAGAGCCCCGAAAGGGCCATACCTGCTTCCGGCGCTGAGGGACCTGGCCATCCTTAGCCAAGAGATCAAGACGCTCCCCAAAAAGACGAAGGCCCAGTGAGAGCTTTCTTGGCGACAGCATCGGTCGCCCACTGCCGCAGCCAAATAGACAGACGGAGAGCAACCAGCAGAGCCGATGCCCTACCTCCAAGCCGAACGGCATCGTCCATGGCCGAAGAGCACAAAGGCAATAAAGTCAGCACAAGTCAAAAGTTCCTTATACTCGTCCCCTCACTTGCGGGAATGGGCAGCCTCAACAAGGCGCTTTACCTTCTTTTTAATGGCAATGGAGACAATGGCCGCGGCGCATACTGGGCGCAACCCAGCCCCCACAAAAGTGAAGGCATGGCAAGCGAGTTGATCCATGCGCCGATCAGCATTATCACGTAAGGTAGTAGCGTCCGGAGACGGCATAACAGAAGTATTGGAGAGCCCCAGGACAGGAGCGTCCACCCCTGGGGGACAAGACCACCCCTGGGGGACAAGACCGGACCAATTCCTCCGAGAAGGGATACCGTCTGTCCAGCCCCTTGGGCACCGAGGGCAGTTTGTTAGGCTTCTACCATTCCTTAAACACCATTTTGGAGAAATGTCCCTGCTCCGGAAACACCAGGTGTTGTCTATCAGGGCGGAAAAGCTCCCCCTGCTTCTTTTCAGCCGCCTTCGGGGGGACAATGTGCAGTATCAAAGACCGCAGCCAAAAGGCTTTCCGTGTCATCGGGGAGCCACATGTCCTCGTCCGAGGAGGACCCGGGGACACTGTCAAAGACGCCCGGACGGTCCCCGGAGGAGTCAGAATCATGGAATAGCTCACCCTCCTCCATGGAATCAGGGCCACCAAAGGCCACATAGGCATCATCATCATCAGCAAAGAGAGAGTAAGCCGGGTCCAAATGCCGCTTCTTACTAGAGGCCTTGCTGGCGGCTGGACGGGACAAATGCCGTTCAAGGCTGGCCACGCGTAACGCCAGGTCTGAATGAGACTCCTTGGTGGCAGACGTGGGGGTGTCGTCGATGCCATAGGTAGAATAGGACTGGGGAGAGTAGTGTTCACCCCATCCTGTTCCGCAATGACGCAATGACCCTCCCCCCCCACACCCCTGCCGCGGAGCACGTACGGCGCAGGCAATCAGGCGACCAGCTCCCTGCTGGCATCCCCCTCGTTGGGGGCTAAATACTGATGTGGGGGTGTCGGCGATGCCGTAGGTAGAATAGGACTGGGGAGAGTAGCGAGTGACGCTCTGGGCGCAGGGGACACAGGCGGCGCTGCGACCGCTCAAAGGGGATGTACCACACATCAGACACTGCTGGGCCCAGGAGAAGGCGCCAGAACGAGTCCTCCAGGGGCAGGCCGCGTCGCGATGACGCAATTCGCGTCACCGCGTGGTCCTGCCCCCCCCCGCAGCGCGCGAAAACTCCGGGCGCCTGTCAGCAGAGAAGGAGAAGCTTGTGGGGCAACACAGGCAGGCATAAGGGGGTCCCCGTGGTTCCCCCCCCCCCATATAGGCTCACCATTAGCCTGCGGCCGGCTACCCTTTGGATACAGGGTCTGCGGCCCAGAGCACAGCTCTATGAACACCCGACCCCAGGTGTTCCCCTACCTTCACCTGAACCTGCAGTCATGGGAGGCAGAAAAGGGTCCGGGACAGGTGGGAGTAGCCCTGCAGGGCCGACGGGCTCGGGATGCCCCGCTCGCCTGCTAAAATCCAGAGAGAGAAACTCTTCTGTCTTCGCAGCCTATACTGCAAGGAAACTCTGGAATTATGGGTAATTTGCTGCCCTTTTATGGGCCGGGAGAAGCCACAAGTCTTCATGCAGTCAGCTGCCCCACCTTGTGGCGGTTAACCCAATAGTGAAGAATTGAAGTTTCCTGCCCCCCATCAGATGGTGCTCTGCTAGGAAAAAGTGAGTATCTCTCTAATGCAGGGCTCACTGATGGTGTGAGGGGGGAGGTGCAGTCGTTTCCTGTCCACCATCATGCTAGGGAAAGGTGATTATCTCGGTAATGCAGGGCTCACTGATGGTGTGAGGGGGGAGGTGCAGTAGTTTCCTGTCCACCATCATGCTAGGAAAAGGTGAGTATCTCGGTAATGCAGGGCTCACTGATGGTGTAAGGGGGGGGTAGTTGATGTCATTCTGCACCAGCATCCTCCCTGGAGGTGAATGAGCCTGTCTCTGATTGGCTGTTGGAGATTGCAGTGCTCTAGTGTGTGCATTGGGTGTTGGTGCCATCTAGTGGCGGCACTGATAACTACAGAGACCCAGCAATGATACAGTGTAACACGGGCAGGCTGATTCATTACTAGCGCCAGGTAGCGACAGATGAGCCTCTGTAGCGAGGCATTGAGAGCGCCCGCTAGTAGTCGCTGTGCTCGGCCATGGTTCGCTGTTTCAGAGCGTCTCTTGTGTCTCATTTTCTAGGCCAGTATTTTTCTAG
Organism: Gastrophryne carolinensis; assembly: GCA_027917425.1. Classification (NCBI taxonomy): domain Eukaryota; kingdom Metazoa; phylum Chordata; class Amphibia; order Anura; family Microhylidae; genus Gastrophryne; species Gastrophryne carolinensis. Next base: position 190,901,088 of record CM051242.1, read on the forward strand.
GCTTTGCAGCTCCTCTCTGGACCATTCTGTCTCTTTACAGCTCCTCTCTGGACCATTCTCTCTCTTTACAGCCCCTCTCTGGACCATTCTGTCTCTTTACAGCTCCTCTCCGGACCATTCTGTCTCTTTACAGCCCCTCTCTGGACCATTCTGTCTCTTTACAGCCCCTCTCCTGACCATTCTGTCTCTTTACAGCTTCTCTCTGGACCATTCTGTCTCTTTACAGCCCCTCTCTGGACCATTCTGTCTCTTTACAGCTCCTCTCCGGACCATTCTGTCTCTTTACAGCCCCTCTCTGGACCATTCTGTCTCTTTACAGCCCCTCTCCTGACCATTCTGTCTCTTTACAGCTTCTCTCTGGACCATTCTGTCTCTTTACAGCTCCTCTCTGGACCATTCTGTCTCTTTACAGCCCCTCTCTGGATCATTCTGTCTCTTTACAGCTCCTCTCTGGACCATTCTGTCTCTTTACAGCTCCTCTCTGGACCATTCTGTCTCTTTACAGCTCCTCTCTGGACCATTCTGTCTCTTTACAGCCCCTCTCTGGATCATTCTGTCTCTTTACAGCTCCTCTCTGGACCATTCTGTCTCTTTACAGCTCCTCTCTGGACCATTCTGTCTCTTTACAGCTCCTCTCTGGACCATTCTGTCTCTTTACAGCTCCTCTCCTGACCATTCTGTCTCTTTACAGCTCCTCTCCTGACCATTCTGTCTCTTTACAGCCCCTCTCTGGACCATTCTGTCTCTTTACAGCTTCTCTCTGGACCATTCTGTCTCTTTACAGCTTCTCTCTGGACCATTCTGTCTCTTTATAGCTCCTCTCTGGACCATTCTGTCTCTTTACAGCTCCTCTCTGGACCATTCTGTCTCTTTACAGCTTCTCTCTGGACCATTCTGTCTCTTTACAGCTCCTCTCTGGACCATTCTGTCTCTTTACAGCTCCTCTCCTGACCATTCTGTCTCTTTATAGCTCCTCTCTGGACCATTCTGTCTCTTTACAGCTTCTCTCTGGACCATTCTGTCTCTTTATAGCTCCTCTCTGGACCATTCTGTCTCTTTACAGCTTCTCTCTGGACCATTCTGTCTCTTTACAGCTCCTCTCTGGACCATTCTGTCTCTTTATAGCTCCTCTCTGGACCATTCTGTCTCTTTACAGCTCCTCTCTGGAACATTCTGTCTCATTACAGCTCCTCTCTGGACCATTCTGTCTCTTTACAGCTCCTCTCTGGAACATTCTGTCTCATTACAGCTCCTCTCTGGACCATTCTGTCTCTTTACAGCTCCTCTCTGGACCATTCTGTCTCTTTACAGCTTCTCTCTGGAACATTCTGTCTCTTTACAGCCCCTCTCTGGACCATTCTGTCTCTTTACAGCTTCTCTCTGGACCATTCTGTCTCTTTACAGCTCCTCTCTGGACCATTCTGTCTCTTTACAGCTTCTCTCTGGAACATTCTGTCTCTTTACAGCCCCTCTCTGGACCATTCTGTCTCTTTACAGCTTCTCTCTGGACCATTCTGTCTCTTTACAGCTCCTCTCTGGACCATTCTGTCTCTTTATAGCTCCTCTCCGGACCATTCTGTCTCTTTACAGCTCCTCTCTGGAACATTCTGTCTCATTACAGCTCCTCTCTGGACCATTCTGTCTCTTTACAGCTCCTCTCTGGAACATTCTGTCTCATTACAGCTCCTCTCTGGACCATTCTGTCTCTTTACAGCTCCTCTCTGGACCATTCTGTCTCTTTACAGCTTCTCTCTGGAACATTCTGTCTCTTTACAGCCCCTCTCTGGACCATTCTGTCTCTTTACAGCTTCTCTCTGGACCATTCTGTCTCTTTACAGCTCCTCTCTGGACCATTCTGTCTCTTTACAGCTTCTCTCTGGAACATTCTGTCTCTTTACAGCCCCTCTCTGGACCATTCTGTCTCTTTACAGCTTCTCTCTGGACCATTCTGTCTCTTTACAGCTCCTCTCTGGACCATTCTGTCTCTTTATAGCTCCTCTCTGGACCATTCTGTCTCTTTACAGCTTCTCTCTGGACCATTCTGTCTCTTTACAGCTCCTCTCTGGACCATTCTGTCTCTTTATAGCTCCTCTCTGGACCATTCTGTCTCTTTACAGCTCCTCTCTGGACCATTCTGTCTCTTTACAGCTTCTCTCTGGACCATTCTGTCTCTTTACAGCTCCTCTCTGGAACATTCTGTCTCATTACAGCTCCTCTCTGGACCATTCTGTCTCTTTACAGCTCCTCTCTGGAACATTCTGTCTCATTACAGCTCCTCTCTGGACCATTCTGTCTCTTTACAGCTCCTCTCTGGACCATTCTGTCTCTTTACAGCTTCTCTCTGGAACATTCTGTCTCTTTACAGCTCCTCTCCGGACCATTCTGTCTCTTTACAGCTTCTCTCTGGACCATTCTGTCTCTTTACAGCTCCTCTCTGGACCATTCTGTCTCTTTACAGCTTCTCTCTGGACCATTCTGTCTCTTTACAGCTCCTCTCTGGACCATTCTGTCTCTTTACAGCCCCTCTCTGGACCATTCTGTCTCTTTACAGCCCCTCTCTGGACCATTCTGTCTCTTTACAGCTCCTCTCTGGACCATTCTGTCTCTTTACAGCTTCTCTCTGGACCATTCTGTCTCTTTACAGCTTCTCTCTGGACCATTCTGTCTCTTTACAGCTCCTCTCTGGACCATTCTGTCTCTTTACAGCTTCTCTCTGGACCATTCTGTCTCTTTACAGCTCCTCTCTGGAACATTCTGTCTCATTACAGCCCCTCTCTGGACCATTCTGTCTCTTTACAGCTCCTCTCTGGAACATTCTGTCTCTTTACAGCCCCTCTCTGGACCATTCTGTCTCTTTACAGCTCCTCTCTGGACCATTCTGTCTCTTTACAGCTCCTCTCTGGACCATTCTGTCTCTTTACAGCCCCTCTCTGGACCATTCTGTCTCTTTACAGCTCCTCTCTGGATCATTCTGTCTCTTTACAGCCCCTCTCTGGATCATTCTGTCTCTTTACAGCCCCTCTCTGGACCATTCTGTCTCTTTACAGCCCCTCTCTGGACCATTCTGTCTCTTTACAGCTCCTCTCTGGACCATTCTGTCTCTTTACAGCTCCTCTCTGGAACATTCTGTCTCATTACAGCTCCTCTCTGGACCATTCTGTCTCTTTACAGCTCCTCTCTGGATCATTCTGTCTCTTTACAGCCCCTCTCTGGATCATTCTGTCTCTTTACAGCCCCTCTCTGGACCATTCTGTCTCTTTACAGCCCCTCTCTGGACCATTCTGTCTCTTTACAGCTCCTCTCTGGACCATTCTGTCTCTTTACAGCTTCTCTCTGGACCATTCTGTCTCTTTACAGCCCCTCTCTGGATCATTCTGTCTCTTTACAGCCCCTCTCTGGATCATTCTGTCTCTTTACAGCTCCTCTCTGGACCATTCTGTCTCTTTACAGCCCCTCTCTGGATCATTCTGTCTCTTTACAGCTCCTCTCTGGACCATTCTGTCTCTTTACAGCCCCTCTCTGGACCATTCTGTCTCTTTACAGCTCCTCTCTGGACCATTCTGTCTCTTTACAGCTTCTCTCTGGACCATTCTGTCTCTTTACAGCTCCTCTCTGGACCATTCTGTCTCTTTACAGCCCCTCTCTGGACCATTCTGTCTCTTTACAGCTCCTCTCTGGACCATTCTGTCTCTTTACAGCTCCTCTCTGGACCATTCTGTCTCTTTACAGCTTCTCTCTGGACCATTCTGTCTCTTTACAGCCCCTCTCTAGACCATTCTGTCTCTTTATAGCTTCTCTCTGGAACATTCTGTCTCTTTATAGCTTCTCTCTGGAACATTCTGTCTCTTTACAGCTTCTCTCTGGAACATTCTGTCTCTTTACAGCTTCTCTCTGGACCATTCTGTCTCTTTACAGCTCCTCTCTGGATCATTCTGTCTCTTTACAGCTCCTCTCTGGATCATTCTGTCTCTTTATAGCTCCTCTCTGGACCATTCTGTCTCTTTACAGCTCCTCTCTGGACCATTCTGTCTCTTTACAGCTCCTCTCTGGATCATTCTGTCTCTTTATAGCTCCTCTCTGGACCATTCTGTCTCTTTACAGCTCCTCTCTGGACCATTCTGTCTCTTTACAGCTCCTCTCTGGATCATTCTGTCTCTTTACAGCTTCTCTCCGGACCATTCTGTCTCTTTACAGCTTCTCTCTAGACCATTCTGTCTCTTTATAGCTTCTCTCTGGAACATTCTGTCTCTTTACAGCTTCTCTCTGGACCATTCTGTCTCTTTACAGCCCCTCTCTAGACCATTCTGTCTCTTTATAGCTTCTCTCTGGACCATTCTGTCTCTTTACAGCTCCTCTCTGGATCATTCTGTCTCTTTACAGCTCCTCTCTGGACCATTCTGTCTCTTTACAGCTCCTCTCTGGACCATTCTGTCTCTTTACAGCTCCTCTCTGGACCATTCTGTCTCTTTACAGCTCCTCTCTGGACCATTCTGTCTCTTTACAGCTCCTCTCTGGACCATTCTGTCTCTTTACAGCCCCTCTCTGGATCATTCTGTCTCTTTACAGCTCCTCTCTGGACCATTCTGTCTCTTTACAGCTCCTCTCTGGACCATTCTGTCTCTTTACAGCTCCTCTCTGGACCATTCTGTCTCTTTACAGCTCCTCTCTGGACCATTCTGTCTCTTTACAGCTTCTCTCCTGACCATTCTGTCTCTTTACAGCTTCTCTCCTGACCATTCTGTCTCTTTACAGCTCCTCTCTGGACCATTCTGTCTCTTTACAGCTCCTCTCTGGACCATTCTGTCTCTTTACAGCTTCTCTCCTGACCATTCTGTCTCTTTACAGCTCCTCTCTGGACCATTCTGTCTCTTTACAGCTCCTCTCTGGACCATTCTGTCTCTTTACAGCTCCTCTCTGGACCATTCTGTCTCTTTACAGCTCCTCTCCTGACCATTCTGTCTCTTTACAGCTCCTCTCTGGACCATTCTGTCTCTTTACAGCTCCTCTCCGGACCATTCTGTCTCTTTACAGCCCCTCTCTGGACCATTCTGTCTCTTTACAGCCCCTCTCTGGACCATTCTGTCTCTTTACAGCTCCTCTCTGGACCATTCTGTCTCTTTACAGCTCCTCTCTGGACCATTCTGTCTCTTTACAGCTCCTCTCTGGATCATTCTGTCTCTTTACAGCTCCTCTCTGGACCATTCTGTCTCTTTACAGCTCCTCTCTGGATCATTCTGTCTCTTTACAGCCCCTCTCTGGACCATTCTGTCTCTTTACAGCTCCTCTCTGGACCATTCTGTCTCTTTACAGCTCCTCTCTGGATCATTCTGTCTCTTTACAGCCCCTCTCTGGATCATTCTGTCTCTTTACAGCCCCTCTCTGGACCATTCTGTCTCTTTACAGCTCCTCTCTGGACCATTCTGTCTCTTTACAGCTCCTCTCTGGACCATTCTGTCTCTTTACAGCTCCTCTCTGGACCATTCTGTCTCTTTACAGCCCCTCTCTGGACCATTCTGTCTCTTTACAGCTCCTCTCTGGATCATTCTGTCTCTTTACAGCTCCTCTCTGGATCATTCTGTCTCTTTACAGCTCCTCTCTGGATCATTCTGTCTCTTTACAGCCCCTCTCTGGACCATTCTGTCTCTTTACAGCTCCTCTCTGGACCATTCTGTCTCTTTACAGCTCCTCTCTGGACCATTCTGTCTCTTTACAGCTCCTCTCTGGACCATTCTGTCTCTTTACAGCCCCTCTCTGGACCATTCTGTCTCTTTACAGCTCCTCTCTGGATCATTCTGTCTCTTTACAGCTCCTCTCTGGATCATTCTGTCTCTTTACAGCTCCTCTCTGGACCATTCTGTCTCTTTACAGCTCCTCTCTGGATCATTCTGTCTCTTTACAGCTCCTCTCTGGACCATTCTGTCTCTTTACAGCTCCTCTCTGGATCATTCTGTCTCTTTACAGCTCCTCTCTGGACCATTCTGTCTCTTTACAGCTCCTCTCTGGACCATTCTGTCTCTTTACAGCTCCTCTCTGGATCATTCTGTCTCTTTACAGCTCCTCTCTGGACCATTCTGTCTCTTTACAGCTCCTCTCTGGACCATTCTGTCTCTTTACAGCTCCTCTCTGGACCATTCTGTCTCTTTACAGCCCGTCTCTGGACCATTCTGTCTCTTTACAGCTCCTCTCTGGACCATTCTGTCTCTTTACAGCTCCTCTCTGGATCATTCTGTCTCTTTACAGCTCCTCTCTGGACCATTCTGTCTCTTTACAGCTTCTCTCTGGACCATTCTGTCTCTTTACAGCTCCTCTCCGGACCATTCTGTCTCTTTACAGCTCCTCTCTGGACCATTCTGTCTCTTTACAGCTCCTCTCCTGACCATTCTGTCTCTTTACAGCCCCTCTCCGGACCATTCTGTCTCTTTACAGCCCCTCTCTGGACCATTCTGTCTCTTTACAGCTCCTCTCCTGACCATTCTGTCTCTTTACAGCTCCTCTCTGGACCATTCTGTCTCTTTACAGCTCCTCTCCGGACCATTCTGTCTCTTTACAGCCCCTCTCTGGACCATTCTGTCTCTTTACAGCCCCTCTCTGGACCATTCTGTCTCTTTACAGCTCCTCTCTGGACCATTCTGTCTCTTTACAGCTCCTCTCTGGATCATTCTGTCTCTTTACAGCTCCTCTCTGGACCATTCTGTCTCTTTACAGCTCCTCTCTGGATCATTCTGTCTCTTTACAGCCCCTCTCTGGACCATTCTGTCTCTTTACAGCTCCTCTCTGGACCATTCTGTCTCTTTACAGCTCCTCTCTGGACCATTCTGTCTCTTTACAGCTCCTCTCTGGATCATTCTGTCTCTTTACAGCTCCTCTCTGGACCATTCTGTCTCTTTACAGCTCCTCTCTGGACCATTCTCTCTCTTTACAGCTCCTCTCTGGATCATTCTGTCTCTTTACAGCTCCTCTCTGGACCATTCTCTCTCTTTACAGCTCCTCTCTGGACCATTCTGTCTCTTTACAGCTCCTCTCTGGACCATTCTGTCTCTTTACAGCTCCTCTCTGGACCATTCTGTCTCTTTACAGCCCCTCTCTGGACCATTCTGTCTCTTTACAGCTCCTCTCTGGACCATTCTGTCTCTTTACAGCTCCTCTCTGGACCATTCTGTCTCTTTACAGCTCCTCTCTGGACCATTCTCTCTCTTTACAGCCCCTCTCTGGACCATTCTGTCTCTTTACAGCTCCTCTCTGGACCATTCTGTCTCTTTACAGCTCCTCTCTGGACCATTCTGTCTCTTTACAGCTCCTCTCTGGACCATTCTGTCTCTTTACAGCTCCTCTCTGGACCATTCTGTCTCTTTACAGCTTCTCTCTGGATCATTCTGTCTCTTTACAGCTCCTCTCTGGACCATTCTGTCTCTTTACAGCTCCTCTCTGGATCATTCTGTCTCTTTATAGCTCCTCTCTGGACCATTCTGTCTCTTTACAGCTCCTCTCTGGACCATTCTGTCTCTTTACAGCTCCTCTCCGGACCATTCTGTCTCTTTACAGCTCCTCTCTGGATCATTCTGTCTCTTTACAGCTCCTCTCTGGACCATTCTGTCTCTTTACAGCTCCTCTCTGGACCATTCTGTCTCTTTACAGCTCCTCTCTGGATCATTCTGTCTCTTTACAGCTTCTCTCTGGACCATTCTGTCTCTTTACAGCTCCTCTCCGGACCATTCTGTCTCTTTACAGCTCCTCTCCGGACCATTCTGTCTCTTTACAGCTCCTCTCTGGATCATTCTGTCTCTTTACAGCTTCTCTCTGGACCATTCTGTCTCTTTACAGCTCCTCTCTGGACCATTCTGTCTCTTTACAGCTCCTCTCTGGATCATTCTGTCTCTTTATAGCTCCTCTCTGGACCATTCTGTCTCTTTACAGCTCCTCTCTGGATCATTCTGTCTCTTTACAGCTTCTCTCTGGACCATTCTGTCTCTTTACAGCTCCTCTCTGGACCATTCTGTCTCTTTACAGCTCCTCTCTGGATCATTCTGTCTCTTTATAGCTCCTCTCTGGACCATTCTGTCTCTTTACAGCTCCTCTCTGGACCATTCTGTCTCTTTACAGCTCCTCTCTGGACCATTCTGTCTCTTTACAGCTCCTCTCTGGATCATTCTGTCTCTTTACAGCTTCTCTCTGGACCATTCTGTCTCTTTACAGCTCCTCTCCGGACCATTCTGTCTCTTTACAGCTCCTCTCTGGACCATTCTGTCTCTTTGCAGCTCCTCTCTGGACCATTCTGTCTCTTTACAGCTCCTCTCTGGACCATTCTGTCTCTTTACAGCTTCTCTCTGGACCATTCTGTCTCTTTACAGCTCCTCTCTGGACCATTCTGTCTCTTTACAGCTCCTCTCTGGACCATTCTGTCTCTTTACAGCTCCTCTCTGGACCATTCTGTCTCTTTACAGCTCCTCTCTGGACCATTCTGTCTCTTTACAGCTCCTCTCTGTATCATTCTGTCTCTTTACAGCTCCTCTCTGGACCATTCTGTCTCTTTACAGCTCCTCTCTGGACCATTCTGTCTCTTTACAGCTCCTCTCTGGATCATTCTGTCTCTTTACAGCTCCTCTCTGGACCATTCTGTCTCTTTACAGCTCCTCTCTGGACCATTCTGTCTCTTGGCTGGAGCTTCCTTTTAACTCCCGGTTGATAGAGGTGGCACCCATGTTCATTTCTGGGGTTTGTCGGAGTTTCCTTTTAACCTCGGACTGATCAGGGTGCCACTTGTGTTTATTAGTGGTTTTGGGATTGGAGTTTCCTTTTAACTCCGGACTGGTCAGGGTGTCGTCTATGTTTATTAGTGGTTTGGAGGTCGGAGTTTCCTTTTATCCCTGAACTGGTCAAGGTCCTATGGTTATAAGGGTCATTAGAATTGGAGTTCCCATTTAATCCCCAACTGGTTGGGGTGCTGCCTATCCTCATTTGGATTTTTTAGAGTTAGAGTTTCCTTTTAACCTCTGACTGGTTAGGCCCCGCCTATGTCTATTTGGAGTGAGCTTTCTTTTAACCCTTGAATCTGCAGGGTGTCATCTAAGGGGGTTTTGGGTCGGTACCTTCGTTTATTTGGTCAGGGTTGTCTTTTAATCCACCCGTGCTACCTGTGTTGTGGTTAGTGGATTGGGGTCAGAGTTTCCTTTTAATCCCGGACTGGTTAGGGTGCCACTCATGTTCATTAGTGGTTTGGGGTCGGAGTTTCCTTTTAACCCCGGACAGGTCAGGGTGCCACCCTTGTCCATTAGTGGTTTTGGGGTCGGAGTTTCCTTTTAAACCCAGACTGGTCAGGGTGCCACCCATGTTCATTAGTGGTTTGGGTCGGAGTTTCCTTTTAAACCCAGACTGGTCAGGGTGCCACCTGTGTCCATTAGTGGTTTGGGTCGGAGTTTCCTCTTAACCCCGGACTGGTCAGGGTGCCACTCGTGTTCATTAGTGGTTTGGGGTCGGAGTTTCCTTTTAACCCCGGACAGGTCAGGGTGCCACCCGTGTTCATTAGTGGTTTGGGGTCGGAGTTTCCTCTTAACCCCGGACTGGTCAGGGTGCCACCCGTGTTCATTAGTGGTTTGTGGTCGGAGTTTCCTTTTAACCCCGGACTGGTCAGGGTGCCACCCGTGTTCATTAGTGGTTTTGGGGGTCAGAGTTTCCTTTTAACCCCGGACTGGTCAGGGTGCCACCCGTGTTCATTAGTGGTTTGGGGGTCGGAGTTTCCTTTTAACCCCGGACCAGTCACGGTGCCACCCGTGTTCATTAGTGGTTTGGGTCGGAGTTTCCTTTTAACCCCGGACTGGTCAGGGTGCCACCCGTGTCCATTAGTGGTTTGGGGTCGGAGTTTCCTTTTAACCCCGGACTGGTCAGGGTGCCACCCGTGTCCATTAGTGGTTTGGGGTCGGAGTTTCCTTTTAACCCCGGACTGGTCAGGGTGCCACCCGTGTCCATTAGTGGTTTGGGGTCGGAGTTCCCTTTTAACCCCGGACAGGTCAGGGTGCCACCCGTGTTCATTAGTGGTTTGGGATCGGAGTTTCCTTTTAACCCCGGACTGGTCAGGGTGCCACCCGTGTTCATTAGTGGTTTGGGGTCAGAGTTTCCTTTTAACCCCGGACTGGTTAGGGTGCCACTCATGTTCATTAGTGGTTTGGGGTCGGAGTTTCCTTTTAACCCCGGACAGGTCAGGGTGCCACCCTTGTCCATTAGTGGTTTTGGGGTCGGAGTTTCCTTTTAAACCCAGACTGGTCAGGGTGCCACCCATGTTCATTAGTGGTTTGGGTCGGAGTTTCCTTTTAAACCCAGACTGGTCAGGGTGCCACCCATGTTCATTAGTGGTTTGGGTCGGAGTTTCCTCTTAACCCCGGACTGGTCAGGGTGCCACTCGTGTTCATTAGTGGTTTGGGGTCGGAGTTTCCTTTTAACCCCGGACAGGTCAGGGTGCCACCCGTGTCCATTAGTGGTTTGTGGTCGGAGTTTCCTTTTAACCCCGGACTGGTCATGGTGCCACCCGTGTTCATTAGTGGTTTGGGGGTCGGAGTTTCCTTTTAACCCCGGACTGGTCAGGGTGCCACCCGTGTTCATTAGTGGTTTGGGGGTCGGAGTTTCCTTTTAACCCCGGACTGGTCAGGGTGCCACCCGTGTTCATTAGTGGTTTGGGGTCGGAGTTTCCTTTTAACCCCGGACTGGTCAGGGTGCCACCCGTGTTCATTAGTGGTTTGGGTCGGAGTTTCCTTTTAAACCCAGACTGGTCAGGGTGCCACCCGTGTTCATTAGTGGTTTGGGTCGGAGTTTCCTTTTAAACCCAGACTGGTCAGGGTGCCACCCGTGTTCATTAGTGGTTTGGGTCGGAGTTTCCTTTTAAACCCAGACTGGTCAGGGTGCCACCCGTGTCCATTAGTGGTTTGGGGTCGGAGTTTCCTCTTAACCCCGGACAGGTCAGGGTGCCACCCGTGTTCATTAGTGGTTTGGGTCGGAGTTTCCTTTTAAACCCAGACTGGTCAGGGTGCCACCCGTGTCCATTAGTGGTTTGGGGTCGGAGTTTCCTCTTAACCCCGGACAGGTCAGGGTGCCACCCGTGTCCATTAGTGGTTTGGGGTCGGAGTTTCCTTTTAACCCCGGACTGGTCAGGGTGCCACCCGTGTTCATTAGTGGTTTGTGGTCGGAGTTTCCTTTTAACCCCGGACAGGTCAGGGTGCCACCCGTGTTCATTAGTGGTTTGGGGGTCGGAGTTTCCTTTTAACCCCGGACTGGTCAGGGTGCCACCCGTGTTCATTAGTGGTTTGTGGTCGGAGTTTCCTTTTAACCCCGGACAGGTCAGGCTGCCACCCGTGTTCATTAGTGGCTTGTGGTCGGAGTTTCCTTTTAACCCCGGACAGGTCAGGGTGCCACCCGTGTTCATTAGTGGTTTGTGGTCGGAGTTTCCTTTTAACCCCGGACAGGTCAGGGTGCCACCCGTGTTCATTAGTGGTTTGTGGTCAGAGTTTCCTTTTAACCCCGGACTGGTCAGGGTGCCACCCGTGTTCATTAGTGGTTTGTGGTCAGAGTTTCCTTTTAACCCCGGACTGGTCAGGGTGCCACCCGTGTTCATTAGTGGTTTGTGGTCAGAGTTTCCTTTTAACCCCGGACAGGTCAGGGTGCCACCCGTGTTCATTAGTGGTTTGGGTCGGAGTTTCCTTTTAACCCCGGACAGGTCAGGGTGCCACCCGTGTTCATTAGTGGTTTTGGGGGTCAGAGTTTCCTTTTAACCCTGGACTGGTCAGGGTGCCACCCGTGTTCATTAGTGGTTTGTGGTCGGAGTTTCCTTTTAACCCCGGACAGGTCACGGTGCCACCCGTGTTCATTAGTGGTTTGGGTCGGAGTTTCCTTTTAACCCCGGACAGGTCAGGGTGCCACCCGTGTTCATTAGTGGTTTGTGGTCGGAGTTTCCTTTTAACCCCAAGCCGGTCAGGGTGCCACCCGTGTCCATTAGTGGTTTGGGTCGGAGTTTCCTTTTACCCCGGACTGGTCAGGGTGCCACCCGTGTTCATTAGTGGTTTGGGGTCGGAGTTTCCTTTTAACCCCCCGACTGGTCAGGGTGCCACCCATGTTCATTAGTGGTTTGTGGTCGGAGTTTCCTTTTAACCCCGGACTGGTCAGGGTGCCACCCGTGTTCATTAGTGGTTTGTGGTCGGAGTTTCCTTTTAACCCCGGACAGGTCAGGCCAACACCTGTAATGTAGGGCAATGCTTATTTGGGGTTGGAGCGCCCCTTTAACACTGGCCACTTAGGGGTCATGCAGGTTGTCCCAGCAGGTTCGGTTGGCCCGCACAGGAAACACCTGGTTTCTATTTATAGCGTCACGTTACAAGTTGTTACATTGTTTGTAAATATTTATAACATGTAACTAATTATAGAGCAGAAAAGGGGGCGGGGCCGTGACTCAGGGCGACCAGCCGTGTCCCCGATGGTTCTAATACAGAACGTGCCGGCGGGTAATTATTTTTGTGACTGGTGGACGGGGCCCATGTGACGCCGGCTTCTGGCTTCTGATTGGTCGCCCGGCTGATAACTGATTGGAGGATTCTAGGAATGTCATAACTATTTATAATGTGTGATAATTACAGGGCAACACTCAGCCAATCAGCATGTCTGAGAGAAAGATGGAGGGAATGTGGGAAAGAGAGAAAGATGGAGGGAATGTGGGAGAGAAAGATGGAGGGAATGTGGAAAGAGAGAAAGATGGAGGGAATGTGGGAGAGAGAGAAAGATGGAGGGAATGTGGGAGAGAGAGAAAGATGGAGGGAATGTGGGAAAGAGAGAAAGATGGAGGGAATGTGGGAGAGAGAGAAAGATGGAGGGAATGTGGGAAAGAGAGAAAGATGGAGGGAATGTGGGAGAGAGAGAAACATGGAGGGAATGTGGGAAAGAGAGAAAGATGGAGGGAATGTGGGAGAGAGAGAAAGATGGAGGGAATGTGGGAGAGAGAGAAAGATGGAGGGAATGTGGGAGAGAGAGAAAGATGGAGGGAATGTGGGAGAGAGAGAAAGATGGAGGGAATGTGGGAGAGAGAGAAAGATGGAGGGAATGTGGGAAAGAGAGAAAGATGGAGGGAATGTGGGAGAGAGAGAAAGATGGAGGGAATGTGGGAGAGAGAGAAAGATGGAGGGAATGTGGGAAAGAGAGAAAGATGGAGGGAATGTGGGAAAGAGAGAAAGATGGAGGGAATGTGGGAAAGAGAGAAAGATGGAGGGAATGTGGGAGAGAGAGAAAGATGGAGGGAATGTGGGAGAGAGAGAAAGATGGAGGGAATGTGGGAGAGAGAGAAAGATGGAGGGAATGTGGGAAAGAGAAAAAGATGGAGGGAATGTGGGAAAGAGAGAAAGATGGAGGAAATGTGGGAAAGAGAGAAAGATGGAGGGAATGTGGGAAAGAGAGAAAGATGGAGGGAATGTGGGAAAGAGAGAAAGATGGAGGGAATGTGGGAAAGAGAGAAAGATGGAGGGAATGTGGGAGAGAGAGAAAGATGGAGGGAATGTGGGAAAGAGAGAAAGATGGAGGGAATGTGGGAGAGAGAGAAAGATGGAGGGAATGTGGGAGAGAGAGAAAGATGGAGGGAATGTGGGAGAGAGAGAAAGATGGAGGGAATGTGGGAAAGAGAAAGATGGAGGGAGTGTGGGAAAGAGAGAAAGATGGAGGGAGTGCGGGAAAGAGAGAAAGATGGAGGGAATGTGGGAAAGAGAGAAAGATGGAGGGAATGTGGGAAAGAGAGAGAAAGATGGAGGGAATGTGGGAGAGAGAGAAAGATGGAGGGAATGTGGGAAAGAGAGGAAAACAGAAAGAATGGGATAGAGGTAAAAAGGGGTGCGACCGGGGCCCAGAAGGTTAGGGGGCCCCATCATTGTTGCTCCTCGACCTTATTTATCATATTTGCGCTCACTTCCTTTCCTTTTGCTAGTTCAGTCTTAGCTGCATCCTATTGAGTTAACTTACAGAAAAATGTTACTATATAAGTTTTGAAAGGGCCCTATTTAATGTTCACACTAGGGCCCCATCACATTTAGTTATGCCACTGCCCAAAGCCCTGACTTTTTAAATGCTGGGACAATTATAAATAAGCGATATAAAGGGTTATATTTTCTTTATTATTTCTTTGGAATCAAGCAGGATGTGCCTGCAGCTCCCTGATATCAAGAAATGCTCTGCTGCTTCCTGCATGTCACCCTGCACATGAGATAACCAACCACCAGCAGTCACATGACCTCCTGTCCCTCAGAGCTCACACTCTAATGTCTCCCCCACACTCACACACTGTTATTATACATTATATAGCGCTGACATATACCACAGCGCTGTACATAGAAGCAGTCACATGACCTCCCTGTCCCTCAGAGCTCACACTCTAATGTCTCCCCCACACTCACACACTGTTATTATACATTATATAGCGCTGACATATACCACAGCGCTGTACATAGAAGCAGTCACATGACCTCCTGTCCCTCAGAGCTCACACTCTAATGTCTCCTCCACACTCACACACTGTTATTATACATTATATAGCGCTGACATATACCACAGTGCTGTACATAGAAGCAGTCACATGACCTCCTGTCCCTCAGAGCTCACACTCTAATGTCTCCCCCGCACTCACACACTGTTATTATACATTATATAGCGCTGACATATACCACAGCGCTGTACATAGAAGCAGTCACATGACCTCCTGTCCCTCAGAGCTCACACTCTAATGTCTCCTCCACACTCACACACTGTTATTATACATTATATAGCGCTGACATATACCACAGTGCTGTACATAGAACCAGTCACATGACCTCCTGGCCCTCAGAGCTCACACTCTAATGTCTCCTCCACACTCACACACTGTTATTATACATTATATAGCGCTGACATATACCACAGCGCTGTACATAGAAGCAGTCACATGACCTCCTGTCCCTCAGAGCTCACACTCTAATGTCTCCCCCACACTCACACACTGTTATTATACATTATATAGCGCTGACATATACCACAGCGCTGTACATAGAAGCAGTCACATGACCTCCTGTCCCTCAGAGCTCACACTCTAATGTCTCCCCCACACTCACACACTGTTATTATACATTATATAGCGCTGACATATACCACAGCGCTGTACATAGAAGCAGTCACATGACCTCCTGTCCCTCAGAGCTCACACTCTAATGTCTCCCCCACACTCACACACTGTTATTATACATTATATAGCGCTGACATATACCACAGCGCTGTACATAGAAGCAGTCACATGACCTCCTGTCCCTCAGAGCTCACACTCTAATGTCTCCTCGGCACACATTTATGTAGCATATTATGGAGCACATTGGCCGGCAGCCAGGGCCGCGTCACTCCCGGGAGAGGCAGGATTGGCGAGCACTCGGCTCTGGCAGGAGGATCAGACGCGGGTGGCCCGTCCCTGCTCTATATAGAGGTGGGGTGACACACTCCACTCATGACATTACTGACCCCCACCCCGACCTGCCGGAGCAAAGTCGTCCGATAGGCTGAGACCGGTGACACTGGTCACTATGCAGCCCAACACCGCCACCACCACTGTGGGCAACATGTTTGAGAGGAGCGCCATACGCCTCTCCCACCTGTATCCCACCTACGAGGTGATTGTGATCGGCACCGAGACCACCATCAACATCTACAGGTACGCCCGCCATTCATTTACCAGTTAGAGTGTGAGCTCTGAGGGACAGGAGGTCATGTGACTGCTTCTATGTACAGCGCTGTGTTATATGTCAGCGCTATATAATGTATAATAACAGTGTGTGAGTGCGGAGGAGACATTAGAGTGTGAGCTCTGAGGGACAGGAGGTCATGTGACTGCTTCTATGTACAGCACTGTGGTATATGTCAGCGCTATATAATGTATAATAACAGTGTGTGAGTGTGGAGGAGACATTAGAGTGTGAGCTCTGAGGGACAGGAGGTCATGTGACTGCTTCTATGTACAGCGCTGTGTTATATGTCAGCGCTATATAATGTATAATAACAGTGTGTGAGTGCGGAGGAGACATTAGAGTGTGAGCTCTGAGGGACAGGAGGTCATGTGACTGCTTCTATGTACAGCGCTGTGGTATATGTCAGCGCTATATAATGTATAATAACAGTGTGTGAGTGTGGGGGAGACAGAGTGTGAGCTCTGAGGGACAGGAGGTCATGTGACTGCTTCTATGTACAGCGCTGTGGTATATGTCAGCGCTATATAATGTATAATAACAGTGTGTGAGTGTGGGGGAGACATTAGAGTGTGAGCTCTGAGGGACAGGAGGTCATGTGACTGCTTCTATGTACAGTGCTGTGGTATATGTCAGCGCTATATAAATGTATAATAACAGTGTGTGAGTGTGGAGGAGACAGAGTGTGAGCTCTGAGGGACAGGAGGTCATGTGACTGCTTCTATGTACAGCGCTGTGGTATATGTCGGCGCTATATAATGTATAATAACAGTGTGTGAGTGAGGAGGAGACATTAGAGTGTGAGCTCTGAGGGACAGGAGGTCATGTGACTGCTTCTATGTACAGCGCTGTGGTATATGTCAGCGCTATATAATGTATAATAACAGTGTGTGAGTGTGGAGGAGACATTAGAGTGTGAGCTCTGAGGGACAGGAGGTCATGTGACTGCTTCTATGTACAGCGCTGTGGTATATGTCAGCGCTATATAATGTATAATAACAGTGTGTGAGTGTGGGGGAGACATTAGAGTGTGAGCTCTGAGGGACAGGAGGTCATGTGACTGCTTCTATGTACAGCGCTGTGGTATATGTCAGCGCTATATAAATGTATAATAACAGTGTGTGAGTGTGGGGGAGACAGAGTGTGAGCTCTGAGGGACAGGAGGTCATGTGACTGCTTCTATGTACAGCGCTGTGGTATATGTCAGCGCTATATAATGTATAATAACAGTGTGTGAGTGTGGAGGAGACATTAGAGTGTGAGCTCTGAGGGACAGGAGGTCATGTGACTGCTTCTATGTACAGCGCTGTGGTATATGTCAGCGCTATATAAATGTATAATAACAGTGTGTGAGTGTGGGGGAGACATTAGAGTGTGAGCTCTGAGGGACAGGAGGTCATGTGACTGCTTCTATGTACAGCGCTGTGGTATATGTCGGTGCTATATAAATGTATAATAGTGTGTGAGTGCGGGGGAGACATTAGAGTGTGAGCTCTGAGGGACAGGGGATCATGTGACTGTTTCAGGTCCTGTATATGGGAGGGGTTACTGAAGGCGTTTTGGGTGGATGAGTGCGTGGGCGAGGTAGGTGAGTCAGGTTCCCATCTGAGGCCATACAAGAACCTGGTCCCATCTAAGGATACATAAGATCCTAGAGATTCCTCTGATGGCATAGAAAAACCTTGGACTCCATCTGAGGTCATACAAGAACATGGGCCCCTTCTGAGGCCATTGGGCCATTCAAAGATCATACAAGAACCTGGAGTCCCATCTGAGGTCATACAAGAACCTGGGGCCATTCTGGGGTCATACAAGAACTTGGAGTCCCATCTGAAGTCATATAAGGAGCTGCGGCCATTCTGAGGTCATACAAGAACCTGGAGTCCCATCTGATGTCATACAAGAACCTGGGGCCATTCTGGGGTCATACAAGAACTTGGAGTCCCATCTGAAGTCATATAAGGAGCTGCGGCCATTCTGAGGTCATACAAGAACCTGGAGTCCCATCTGAGGCTATACAAGAACCTGGTCCCATCTAAGGATACGCAAGAATCTAGAGACTCATCTGATGTCATAGAAGAGCCTTGGACTTCATCTGAGGTCATATAATGATCTGGGACAATTCTGAGCTCATACAAGTAGCAGGAGTCCCATCTGAGGTTGTATAAGGACCGGGTGCCGTTCTGAGCTCATACAAGAACCAGAGGTCCCATCTGAAGTCATATAAGGACCTGGGGCCATTCTAAGATCATAGAAGAACCTGGAGTCCCATCTGAGCTCATATAAGGGCCTGGGCCATTCTGAGCTCATCAAGAACCTGGAGTCCCATTTGAGCTGATATAAGGGCCTTGGGCCATTCTGAGGTCATACAAGAACCTGGAGTCCCCATCTGAGGCTATACAAGAACCTAAGAACCTGGTCCCATCTAAGAATACGCAATAAACTAGAGACTCATCTGATGTCATAGAAGAGCCTTGGACTTCATCTGAGGTCATATAATGATCTGGGACAATTCTGAGCTCATACAAGTAACAGGAGTCCTATCTGAGATCATATAAGGAGCTGGGGGCATTCTGAGATTATGCAAGAACCTGGACTCCTATCTGTGGTCATATAAGAACCTGGGGCCATTATGAGATCATACAGGAACCTGGAGTCCCATCTGAGGTCATATAAGGACCTGGGGCCATTCTAAGATCATACAAGAACCTGGAGTCCCATCTGATGTCATATAAGGGCCTGGGGCCATTCTGAGCTCATACAAGAACCTGGAGTGGCATCTGAGGTCATATAAGGACCTGGGGCCATTCTGAGCTCATACAAGAACCTAGAGTCCCATCTGAGGTCATATAAGGACCTGGGGCCATTCCGAGGTCATACAAGTACCTAGAGTCACATCTGATGTCATATAAGGACCTAGGCCATTCTGAGGTCATATAAGAACCTGGAGTCCCATCTCAGGTCATATAAGGACCTGGGGCCATTATGAGATCATACAAGAACCTAGAGCCCCATCTGAGGTCATATAAGGACCTGGGGCCATTCTGAGCTCATACAAGAACCTGGAGTACCATCTGTGGTCATATAAGGACCAGGTGCCGTTCTGAGCTCATACAAGAACCAGAGGTCCCATCTGAAGTCATATAAGGACCTGGGGTCATTCTAAGATCATAGAAGAACCTGGAGTCCCATCTGAGCTCATATGAGGGCCTGGGCCATTCTGAGCTCATCAAGAACCTGGAGTCCCATTTAAGCTGATTTAAGGGCCTTGGGCCATTCTGAGGTCATACAAGAACCTGGAGTCCCATCTGAGGCTATACAAGAACCTGGTCCCATCTAAGAATACGCAATAAACTAGAGACTCATCTGATGTCATAGAAGAGCCTTGGACTTCATCTGAGGTCATATAATGATCTGGGACAATTCTGAGCTCATACAAGTAGCAGGAGTCCCATCTGAGGTTGTATAAGAACCGGGTGCCGTTCTGAGCTCATACAAGAACCAGAGATCCCATCTGAAGTCATATAAGGACCTGGGGCCATTTTAAGATCATAGAAGAACCTGGAGTCCCATCTGAGCTCATATAAGGGCCTGGGCCATTCTGAGCTCATCAAGAACCTGGAGTCCCATTTGAGCTGATATAAGGGCCTTGGGCCATTCTGAGGTCATACAAGAACCTGGAGTCCCATCTGAGGCTATACAAGAACCTGGTCCCATCTAAGAATACGCAATAAACTAGAGACTCATCTGATGTCATAGAAGAGCCTTGGACTTCATCTGAGGTCATATAATGATCTGGGACAATTCTGAGCTCATACAAGTAACAGGAGTCCTATCTGAGGTCGTATAAGCAGCTGGGGGCATTCTGAGATTATGCAAGAACCTGGACTCCTATCTGAGGTCATATAAGGACCTGGGGCCATTCTAAGATCATACAGGAACCTGGAGTCCCATCTGAGGTCATATAAGGACCTGGGGGCCATTGTGATACATTGTAGCAGCCTCACCATGTGTCTCCCGGCTGTTGTAGAACTATAACTCCCAGCATATGGAGTCATGCTGGCAAGGCATGCTGGAAGTTGTCGATGACCCTGGGAATGAGTGTAAGCTCCCGGGACTGGCTGGGTGCCAGCGAGCGACAGAACCGGTTGGTGGAGAAGTGATTTATGGTGCTGCGGGCTGTCAGCGAGATCTAATTAGCATAACAATGTAACAATATTAATTAATCAATCAATATTCCCTGATTACTAATAATCCACTAATGTCACCTGCCAATGCCAGAGCTGCCTATCCCCTGACTCACACACCAGTGTCGGACTGGCCCACCTGAGAATCCTCCGGCCGGCCTATTCATTTAATATCTGGCACCCAGGATCAGACTGGCCCACCAGAGGATCCTCCGGCGGTCCTGCCAGAGCTGCCCATACCCTGCCCCTATTCATTTAATCTCTCACACGGAGTATCGGACTGGCCCACCAGAGGATCCTCCGGCGGGCCTGCCAGAGCTGCCCATACCCTGCCCCTATTCATTTAATCTCTCACACCCAGTATTGGACTGGCCCACCAGAGGATCCTCCGGCGGGCCTGCCAGAGCTGCCCATACCCTGCCCCTATTCATTTAATATCTCACACCCAGTATCGGACTGGCCCACTAGAGGATCCTCCGGTGGGCCTGCCAGAGCTGCACATACTCTGCCCCTATTCATTTAATATCTGGCACCCAGTATCGGACTGGCCCACCAGAGGATCCTCCGGCGGGCCTGCCCCTAATTATTCCATTCCTCACACCCCGGTGACCCGTGTGACTTGTGTCGGAATTTTAATTTGAAAATTACATTGAAATTACAGTGGCTTATTATTATTATTAGCGCGAGATGGCGGTGCGCAGGAATTTATTATAATTATTCACAGAAAAGCCCCGCCTCCTGTTCTCAGTACCTGTTCTTACCCCGTACCCAGGAGTGGACTGGCCATAGGGAGACCAGGGACAATGCCCGGTGGGTCACACTGCTTCGGGGCCAGTTGGGCTGTTGCTTTTAATCCCTGCCCCCCCTTAGTCTCCCTCTCATCCCCATGTACCCACAAGCCAAGGAACCCCATCCCCAATACTATAGCTCCGGCATCACGGTTGGGGGGCCACAGTAGGGATGTCTCGGGCCATCCAAGGCTGGTAAAATCCAGGGCTGATTTTTGGCCCTAGTCCACCACTGCCTAGTGGGAGAAATTAACCCATTCCTGCCCACCACACCAAAGTCTCATTTGTTACAACTTTCTCAGCAACCCTGGTCCGGTGCCAGCAGGGCCGCGCTATAAACCCAAATTTATAGGGGGAATAAAAGTCAGGAAATGACAGACGGCCTCGTAATTACAACGTTATAGTCTTCTGATATAAAAGAAGGCGGAGCCTGGCGGTCCCAGAAATACACAGATATAAAGCTCCAGCATTCCCGGGATGCCCCATTAATACCCCGCCCGGTCCTTCGTGTGGGGCAGCATGGGTGCTAATGCTAAATGCCAGGCTCCTCTATGGAGCTCCTTGCTTAGTCTATATGGGTGTTTCTCCCCGGGCACCTCCTAGTGCAAACTGGCACCCAGGGTGTGGCTGTTGGGCCCAGTCCAGAATGGTCCCAGGGACTCAGCCTGTTGTGGCCACCACCGACTGTGGACCCCATAGCTAACCCAGTTACACTGTGTGCAGGCCATATCTAGCTTCCAGGACTTACAATCTATTAGGGTATAAGGGAGGATACAGAAGGAGAAGTGCTTACACTCTATTAGGGTATAAGGGAGGATACAGGAGGAGAAGAGCTTACAATCTATTAGGGTATAAGGGAGGATACAGGAGGAGAAGAGCTTACACTCTATTAGGGTATAAGGGAGGATACAGAAGGAGAAGAGCTTACACTCTATTAGGGTATAAGGGAGGATACAGGAGGAGAAGTGCTTACAGTCTATTAGGGTATAAGGGAGGATACAGAAGGAGAAGAGCTTACACTCTATTAAGGTATAAGGGAGGATACAGGAGGAGAAGAGCTTACACTCTATTAAGGTATAAGGGAGGATACAGAAGGAGAAGTGCTTACACCCTATTAGGGTATAAGGGAGGATACAGGAGGAGAAGAGCTTACACTCTATTAGGGTATAAGGGAGGATACAGGAGGAGAAGAGCTTACACTCTATTAAGGTACAAGGGAGGATACAGAAGGAGAATATTAACGCTCACAGTGCCCGGCTTTGATACCGGGATAAGGATAAACTGGTCCCATCCCTCAGCGCCCCTAAACTTGGTCACACCAGCCCAGAACCTGTCCAAGCTGGCCATGAGCTTGAAGCTTATATTGTATCCCTGCCTGTCCGGGAGGTTTATGGCGGCCAATATATCTGCGGGTGTGAACCCCATCTGGTTACACAGGAGCTCCCGGATCACATGTCTCCTGTCTGGCAGATCTTCCTTTGCCCCCTTATTGTTAAATCTTACCACGTTCCTCCTCTTAAATGCCTGACCGGTGTAATGTAAGCCGGGGCTAAAAGATGGGGCACCGCGGCTCCAGGCATTCTGAGGAGGAGCGTGGCCAGACGCATTGCCAGTATGATCACTGCGGGGTCTGGATTGCGGGAGACCCGCTACCTGTGGCTGAACACCTATGGGAGGAAAAACATTATTAGTACATGCAGACGATTCAGTCCCATTACTATCAGGGACCGCAGGCTGTTCATTGTCCCAAACAGATTGCAATGCATTGCGACTTGCTTGCTTGTTTCCTCGATCGATGTCCAACAATGTGGGGGACAGTTCAGAGGTGTCACTATGTCCCGGCTGTGACCCGGGGATTGCAATTTGGGGAGTCTCTCCAACTTCCATAGTGTCATTGGTTGCATCACAGCCATTCTCAGGCTGGGGGGGGGGGGGTGTTGTGAAACACAGAGTCCATTACTAGTCAGGGATTGCTCACTGCTGCCCCCTGGGGGTGGTTGGAATACTTGGCTGGTATCATGAAAAGGGGCAGAATCTTGCAGCACTGGGGTCCTGTACAGCAGCTCCTGTGATGATGTTTCCTGCTCTGATGGTGAGGGGGGGACTGGGCTGGGTTCAGGTATCTGTCTGTGTTTTAGGAGCTTCTGAGACTCCTCAAACCGATCCAGGTTCTTGTATCTCTCTGCCATGGGCCCCATTTGTTTCTCAAGTGTCTCAATGTCTCTAACAATTGCAGCAAGCTGTGTGCGGAAATTCTGTAACAGCTCATCACAAGCGGCTGCGCTATGGGGGAATGCTGCCTTCATTTTATTTATTCCTTCTCTTTGTCTTTGCAGCTCTGTCCTGGATGCTCTTAAGTTGTTCATGTTGTTGACTAAATCTGGAATTTTGTCTGCAAGCTGCAGTTCTGGTGCGCGCTCTGTCTCTTTAAGACTTGCCTTGTGCCTTGGCTTTCCTGCTGGGTCTTTGAATGTCTCTGCTGCCTCAGTCCTGGGAGACTTGTGGCCATTTGCCCCCAGCTCAGCATTTGCATTGTCTGATAACTTCCCAGATGTATGTCCAGTGGCAGATTTAGCAGATTTTCCCCCAGTTATGGGGTCACCGGTGGCCGGCTGGGTCTTGGATCTCAGGGCTCGGGACTCTCGGCTCACACACACATTCTGCTGCAGGTTTTCCTGCATTGTCAGTCTTTCCAAAGATGTCCTCCTCAGCTTGTGCTGCTTCCCACTGCCGGCCTGAGCTGGCTGCTGAGTGTCCATCACAACAGGTTGTTGGATCTCCCTCCTGCCTGGATCAGCACAGTCACTTTGCTGGGGCTGCCGCCCTCCCTCCATTACATGCTGCACACAGACACTGCTACACGGCCCATCATTATTATCCACCACTTCCATTCCAGCTTCACTTACTTTACTGTAACTTTCTTCCATAAAGACTCTTCCACCTTCATTGTAATCCACCGCGGTCAGACGGTCAGCAGCATATTCAGTAGCCAGAGGGTCTCTAACATGGACTCCAGATTCAGACCCAGAAGCCTGGAGCTCACCTGGGGAGCGACCCCACCCAAGGCAGCCAGGCCCTGGGCTAGAGCCGCGCTATAAACCCAAATTTATAGGGGGAATAAAAGTCAGGAAATGACAGACGGCCTCGTAATTACAACGCTATAGTCTCCTGATATAAAAGAAGGCGGAGCCTGGCGGTCCCAGAAATATGCAGATATAAAGCTCCAGCATTCCCGGGATGCCCCATTAATACCCCGCCCGGTCCTTCGAGTGGGGCAGCATGGGTGCTAATGCTAAATGCCAGGCTCCTCTATGGAGCTCCTTGCTTAGTCTATATGGGTGTTTCTCCCCGGGCACCTCCTAGTGCAAACTGGCACCCAGGGTGTGGCTGTTGGGCCCATTCCAGAATGGTCCCAGGGACTCAGCCTGTTGTGGCCACCACTGACTGTGGGCCCCGTAGCTAACCCAGCTACACTGTGTGCAGGCCATATCTAGCTTCCAGGGCTTACAATCTATTAGGGTATAAGGGAGGATACAGGAGGAGAAGAGCTTACACTCTATTAGGGTATAAGGGAGGATACAGGAGGAGAAGAGCTTACACTCTATTAGGGTATAAGGGAGGATACAGGAGGAGAAGAGCTTACACTCTATTAGGGTATAAGGGAGGATACAGGAGGAGAAGAGCTTACACTCTATTAGGGTATAAGGGAGGATACAGGAGGAGAGGAGCTTACACTCTATTAGGGTATAAGGGAGGATACAGAAGGAGAAGAGCTTACACTCTATTAGGGTATAAGGAAGTATACAAGAGGAGCTTACAATCTATTAGGGTATACGGGAGGATACAGGAGGAGAAGAGCTTACACTCTATTAGGGTATAAGGGAGGATACAGGAGGAGAAGAGCTTACACTCTATTAGGGTATAAGGGAGGATACGGGAGGAGAAGAGCTTACACTCTATTAGGGTATAAGGGAGGATACAGGAGGAGAAGAGCTTACACTCTATTAGGGTATAAGGGAGGATACAGAAGGAGAAGAGCTTACACTCTATTGGGGTATAAGGAAGGATACAGAAGGAGAAGAGCTTACAATCTATTAGAGTATAAGGGGGGATACAGAAGGAGAAGAGCTTACAATCTTTTAGAGTATAAGGGAGGATACAGGAGGAGAAGAGCTTACAATCTTTTAGAGTATAAGGGAGGATACAGGAGGAGAAGAGCTTACACTCTATTGGGGTATAAGGGAGGATACAGGAGGAGAGGAGCTTACACTCTATTAGGGTATAAGGGAGGATACAGAAGGAGAAGAGCTTACACTCTATTAGGGTATAAGGAAGTATACAAGAGGAGCTTACAATCTATTAGGGTATACGGGAGGATACAGGAGGAGAAGAGCTTACACTCTATTAGGGTATAAGGGAGGATACAGGAGGAGAAGAGCTTACACTCTATTAGGGTATAAGGGAGGATACGGGAGGAGAAGAGCTTACACTCTATTAGGGTATAAGGGAGGATACAGGAGGAGAAGAGCTTACACTCTATTAGGGTATAAGGGAGGATACAAAAGGAGAAGAGCTTACAATCTATTAGAGTATAAGGGGGGATACAGAAGGAGAAGAGCTTACACTCTATTAGGGTATAAGGGAGGATACAGAAGGAGAAGAGCTTACACTCTATTAGGGTATAAGGGAGGATACAGAAGGAGAAGAGCTTACACTCTATTAGGGTATAAGGGAGGATACAGAAGGAGAAGAGCTTACACTCTATTGGGGTATAAGGAAGGATACAGAAGGAGAAGAGCTTACACTCTATTGGGGTATAAGGAAGGATACAGAAGGAGAAGAGCTTACAATCTATTAGAGTATAAGGGGGGATACAGAAGGAGAAGAGCTTACACTCTATTAGGGTATAAGGGAGGATACAGGAGGAGAAGAGCTTACAATCTTTTAGAGTATAAGGGAGGATACAGGAGGAGAAGAGCTTACACTCTATTGGGGTATAAGGAAGGATACAGGAGGAGAAGAGCTTACACTCTATTGGGGTATAAGGAAGGATACAGAAGGAGAAGAGCTTACAATCTTTTAGAGTATAAGGGGGGATTGCAATCTATTAGGGTATACTGAAACCCCGCCTCTGCCTTATTACAGTGACGTCCCCCGAGGAGCTGAATCATTTGATGTGCGGGGCAGCAGGGGTGTGGACGTCTTCATAGTGTATAACTCCAGGACGGTCCGCAAGCCAATGAAGGATGAGAAGTGGCCACTGGATAAAGGGGTGAAAGTCCGGATGTCAGTCAGTGAGATCAGCAAGAGCAAGAACGACGTGAAGGTGACCCTGGGCTTGCCCTGTCCCTAGGAGCTTACAATCTAAATCCATTGTTATATATCACATTGTATTGGAGAGTGTTATTAAAGCCACACTCCGCCCTATTCATCTGTTTAATGTCACCCACAAACCAGTGTCAATGTATCACCAGTATCATGTGGGGCGATCACTCCAGGTCCGCTTGTTATACCATGTGACCTGCATTGCTGGCCTTGGTGGGTTTCAGGTCTCTCATATGTTTTTCTCATCTCTTTTCAGGTGAAGGTCTCCTATTATGGTGCGCATGGGAAGGACCTGCTGCGCTCCGCCATGGTATATGTCACCGCCGTGGGTGGGTGTCACCAGCATTATGTTAACCCTTCGCAGGTCCCTCGACCATTTGAAGAACTACAAGTTCCAGCATAAGGCTTTGGCCATTGTGAGGTTGTGGTGCCAGTGTGGGGCATGCTGGGACTTGTAGTACCTGAGCCAACGGAGGCAGGCACCTCACCCGTTCAGTGTGGCCATTGTGCGCCATCCCTCTAACCATCACTGTTATTCTCTCCGCAGCCGTTTCCCTGGACGTGGATGTGAATCGCGTGGGCGCCGTGACGCGTGGGGTCTGCCGGAAGGTAAGTACCGATGGGTGCTCTGGTGCTGCTCCAGCCCTGTAATGTCTCCTCCACTGCTGTTATTCTGCCTCTAGGACACCTGGACCTGGGGGCCTGGCGGCAAAGGAGCCATCGTGCTGGTGAACTGCGACCGAGACCGAAGCGACTCGGGGGTGTCGGACAACATGGACGCCGGCGAGCCCAACCCATCTGGTAATTACCTAGCTCTCCACTCCTTGAGGAGCGTGTCCTATATTCGCATGCAGGAACAGATCTTGAAAACATACCTGCGCTGAAGATTCAGCTCAGCTTGGTGCATGTGGAATGCGCAGCTCCATTTACTGTAATAGAGGGGGGAGATGTAGCTTTGGATTTAATTATAATGGAAGCCTGTTCTTATGAGGATTCAGGCTTCAGAGGTCAGAGGTTAAAGTGGACCAGAACCCACAGAGATTGGCCCAGGAATACATTGATTCCCTCCCCCCGGGGCATCCAAAATCGGGATGCCCCGATGTGTGCAACCCCCAGGTCACCCATAAACTCACCTTCTTGTTCCAGTCCAATGGTGCATGTGCGAGCTACGCCAGCATCCCCGCTATCCCTCTAGCAGGGTGGTTGCCTGCACCAGGCATTTGTGACACTCCCTGTTAGAGGGTATCGGGGGATGCAGCTCGCCTTGGACAAGCTGATGTGAGCGGATCTGAGTGCACTGATTGGACGAGCAGCCGCACATAGATTGTGAGATCGGGCGACCTGGGAGGTTTCACACAGCGGGTCATCCCCAATCGGGTACAAGGACCAAAACACAGGATAGGTTTTGGTCCACTTTAAGGGCTTCGGATACTCATGCTTTAGGGTGTTGGGCATTACAAGGTGAGGTTCAGAGTGTTGGAGATACAATACATTGCAACAGCTTTATTTTGTCTCTGAATGGGATTTTGGAACTTTTGCCCTTCCTGTTATGCCAAGTTATGACACTAGATGGCGCTGTTACCAATTCTTATCTGTAGTCACTCTATGCATATTCCTGCATTGTATTTCCTGCATAATCACCTCTGCCCTATCACTTCTTTTCCTGTCTGAGCCATGCACCATATAAGGTGACCTTCTCTTACTGCATTCATGTTCCAGTAAAGCCAGTTCCTGGTATACCACTAATGTATATCTGGATTATGATTCCGCTGCACCCAGCACTCACACTCTGCAACAGGTCAGACCAGATAAAGCCCAGTGCAGAGCAAAGCCCAGAATGGTAGGCCGATGAGGAGATCGACATAAGGACGTCTCCTGTATACAAGTTAGACTGTTCCTATATATAAAGGAGGGAGAATGGCCAGCAGCTCAGAGCTTAAACTCTCAGTGGCCAAGCTGAACAATGACAAGTATCAGTTATGGATGTTTAAAGAGCAAATGCTATTATCCAGAATTGACTTATGGGAGGTTATCAATACAGAGAGGCCACAGGATAATAATCAGGACTGGGACAGGCACGGGCCCCCATAAGCTTACTAGTAGAAGACAGCAAGCTTATTACACATTACACATTAAGCATGCACAGTGAGAATACAGCGAAAGACATGTGGGATGTACTGAGAAACTACATGATAGATCCAGTTTAAACAGCTGTTTCTCCTGAGGAAACTATACAAAATTAGGCTTAGCAGAGAGCAGGACATGCAGGAGCATATAAATACCATGCTGGAATTGATCGGTCGGTGAGAATATAACAGACAGTCACACAGCAGCCATGTTGTTGTGCAGCTTACCTGATACATACACTGCACTGATCAATGCACTGGAGACACGCCACTCTCAGTGGACAAGCTGAACAATGACAATTATCAGCTGGACATTTAAAGTAGAAATGCTATTATCCAGAGATGACTTGTGGGAGGTTATCACTACAGAGAGGCCACAGGATAATTATCAGGACTGGGACAGGAAAAGCAGACAGGTACGGGCCACCATAAGCTTACTAGTGGCAGACGATCAGCTTATTCACATACGCAGTGAGAATACAGCGAGAGGCATGTGGGATGTACTGAAAAGACTGCATGAGAGATCCAGCTTACACAGCAAGTTGTTTCTGCTGAGGAAACTTTACAGAATTAGGCTTAGCAGAGAGCAGGACATGCAAGAGCATATAAAAGGAAGTAATCGCACAACTCAGATCAGTCGGTGAGAATATAACAGACAGTCACACAGCCGCCATTTTGTTGTACAGACTACCCGATACATACACTGCACTGATCAATGCACTGGAAACAAGGCCTGTAACAGATCTGACACTAGCATTTGTAATGACCGGGTTCATAGATGAGTATCACCGAAAGTAGCTTGCGCATGACTTCACAGAAACCAACACCAGAACCGCTTTTAAAGCTACAGACAAAAGGTTTACACAGGAAGGAAACGAGGGAGTGCTTTAGATGCCACAAACATGGACACAAAGAGAGACTGAACTATATGAAGAAGAAATGAGACAGCGACAATCTTATACTAAACAGAAGGTCAAAGCCCCAATCTCTGATCCATGGGAAGGGAACTGGAATGCCACAGGCTACCATACATTTCAAGGCTGGTGCATTGACTCGGGAGCAACCAGTCGCATAACTGATAGAAGCTTTTTCACAGAACTTGATCTGAATAACTCCAAAGAGAGCATTTGAAGGGATCTTTGTTGGACGTAAAGACAATTTTAAGGGTTACAGAATCCAAAAATCCAAAACAGACAAGGTTACCATTAGCAACATCATAACTTTGGTTGAAGACCCGAGAGACAATGTAGCAAGCACTGCCAGTACCAATGAACCTGCAACTTGGGAAGACATATCTCAGCTTTCAGAAGGGGAAGCCAGTAAATGGATAAAGGATGCAAAGGAAGAGATCATGTGTGACACTAAAACATGGACACTTACAGAACTATCACCTGGAAGGAAAGCCATAGGCTGTAAATGGACTTTTAAAGTGAAGTACAATGCAGACGGCACAGTGGAGTAATACAAAGCAAGACTCATAGCCAAGAGATATTCTCAAAAATATTGAGGGGACTATGGTAAGACTAAGTGCTAGAGTAGTTAAACATGCAACATACAATAAGGACTTTGCTGAGGACTTTGATGTGACAACAGAGTTTCTACACGGTGAGTTATCAGAAGACATCTACATGGAACAACCACCAGGGTTCAAGGATGAACAAAGGCCAGAACTAGTATGCAAACTTCAGAGCAATATAAATGGTCTAAAACAAGAATATGAAAATAAATGAAAGACATAAAGACAGATGGATCTATGTGCTCATTTATGTGGATGATATCCTGATTTGTTTTGAGCAAAAAGGGGATGAAGCAGAAATACTGCAAACCCTGAATCTATATAAATTAACAATATTAATAAAATAAATGAAGCGCTTACACATGAGGACTTTCAGAGGGGTAAAGCAGTAAAGCAGACCCCGCTTATACACAAGGAAATTGGCAAACAGATGGATCTATTTGCTTATTTATGTGGATGATATCCTGTTTTGTTTTAAGCAAAAAGGTGATGAAGCATAAATACTGCAAACCCTGAATCTATATAAATAAACATTAATAATAATAAAAATAAAAGAAGTGCTTACACATGAGAACGTTCAGAGGGGTAAAGCAGACCCCTGATTATACCCAAATACATTGGCAGACAGATGGATCTATGTGCTCATTTATGTGGATGATAATCTGCTTTGTTTTGAGCAAAAAGGGGATGAAGCAGAAATATTGCAAACCCTGAATCTATATAAATAAACATTAACAATAATAAAATAAATTAAGTGCTTACACACGAGGACTTTCAGAAGGGTAAAGAAGACCCCAGCTTATACTCAAAGACATTGGCAAACATATGGATCTATGCGCTCACCTATGTGGACGATATCCTGCAGAAATACTTCAAACCCTGAATCTATAAATATAAACATTAATAATAATAAAATAAATGAAGTGTCAGGAATTTCTCAACGGCATTCCAATTTAGAGAGAGAAAGATGGAAGCTTTCTTCCGAACCAAAAGCACAAAATACAAGAAATAATTGAAACATTTGGAATGGAAGATACCAAAGCAGTAAAATCTATAGAAACCAACTACCTGAAGGAGATAAATAGCCAAGATACGCCACTTCCGACTAACACTCAGTAAAAAACAGCAATAGGGAAATTGCTGTACATTACCACTGCTACAAGGCCTGACATTGCAGCAGCTATTGAAATCCTATGCAGAAAGGTTTCAATGCCAAGTCAGATGGACTGGAATGCTGTAAAGCGAGTCATTCGCTATGTTAAAGGGACTTTAATCTTTGAGGACAATAAAGGATGCCTTGCACTTGTGAAGATGGAAAAAGTTAGCTCGAGAACCAAGCACATTGATGTGAAGTTCCACTTTCTGAGGGATCTTCAAGAACAGGGACTTCTTCAGTTACTTTATTGCCCTACTGAGGATAGGACAGCAGATATCCTCACCAAACCCTGCGGAAAGACACTCAAGGTTTACATAGAAGATTGGTTAACAGACTAAACCTCAGCTGTTGAGAAGGGGTGTTGGAGAAATAAAACTTTGCAACAGCTTCTGCTTGTGTCTGAATGTGATTCTGGGACTTTTGCCAGACTGACTGCAGTTTACAGTTATGACATGTTATGACAGTAGATGGCGCTGTTACCAATGCTTATTTGTATTATCTCTGTGCAATGTAGTATGTAATATCTTTATTTTTATGCCATGTTGTATTTCCTGTAAATTCAGCTGTGCTCTGTGACTTCTTTTCCTGCCTATGCTATCCCCTATGTAAGGTGATCTTCTATTACTGCACGCACGTTGCAGTAAAGCCAGTTCCTTTTACAACACAAACGACTCGGTTGCACCAAGCACTCACACTCTGCAACACTGAGGGTCGGGCTTCAGGACAGTGTCTGACTGGGATGCCTGGGACCAACCAGTAGAACTGATTCTGGGGGCCCAGCACACATTTAGGTGCAAGTATTACCGACTGCAGTGTCTGTGTGTGTGCACTTGGGATGCCCCAAATAAGCTATACATAGTTCAGATTTTGGTGATAAAGGCACTCAAAGGGACCCACCATGTTTTTTTCCTGGAAACCCTGTGGGCCAGTCCAGTCCTGCTACAGGAGATCAAGTTTTTAGAGGGTCAGGTTCAGAGGGTCAGTATCAGAAAGCCACGATTCAGGGAGTCTGGCATCAGAGCGGCATTATCAGAGGACCGAGGTCATAAAAGGTCAGGAACAGTAGGTTAGGAACAGTAGGTTGGCTTTCAGCGGGTGGGGCTTAATAAGCTCAGGATCAGAGGGTTGGTCTACAGAGGGTCAGTATCAAAGGGTCTGGCATCTTAGGATCAGGCTTCAAAGTATCAAAATCAGAGGGTTGGGATTTAAAGGGTTCGACCTCAGCGTTTTGGGCTTTAGAGGATCAGGATAAGGGGGTGGGGCTTCAGAGGGTCAGGATCAGAGGGTGGGGCTTCAGAGGGTCAGGATCAGAGGGTGGAGCTTCAGAGAGCAAGTATCAGAGGGTGGGGTTTCAGAGAGTCAGGATCAGAGGGTGGGGCTTCAGAGAGTCAGGATCAGAGGGTGGGGCTTCAGAGAGTCAGGATCAGAGGGTGGGGCTTCAGAGAGTTAGGATCAGAGGGTGGGGCTTCAGAGAAACAGAATCAGAGGGTGGGGCTTCAGAGAGTCAGGATCAGAGGGTGGGGCTTCAGAGAGTCAGGATCAGAGGATGGGGCTTCAGAGGGTCAGGATCAGAGGGTGGGGCTTCAGAGATTCAGGATCAGAGGGTGGGGCTTCAGAGAGTAAGTATCTGAGGGTGGGGCTTCAGAGAGTAAGTATCTGAGGGTGGGGCTTCAGAGGGTCAGGATCAGAGGGTAGGGCTTCAGAGGGTCAGGATTAGAGGGTGGGGCTTCAGATGGTCAGGATCAGAGGGTGGGGCTTCAGAGAGCAAGGGTCAGAGGGTGGGGCTTCAGAGGGTCAGGATCAGAGGGTGGGGCTTCAGAGATTCAGGATCAGAGGGTGGGGCTTCAGCGAGTAAGTATCTGAGGGTGGGGCTTCAGAGAGTAAGTATCTGAGGGTGGGGCTTCAGAGGGTCAGGATCAGAGGGTGGGGCTTCAGAGGGTCAGGATTAGAGGGTGGGGCTTCAGATGGTCAGGATCAGAGGGTGGGGCTTCAGAGAGCAAGGATCAGAGGGTGGGGCTTCAGAGAGTCAGGATCAGAGGGTGGGGCTTCAGAGAGTCAGGATCAGAGGGTGGCGTTTCAGAGAGTCAGAATCAGAGGGTGGGGCTTCAGAGAGTCAGGATAGGAGGGTGGGGCTTCAGAGAGTCAGGATAAGAGGGTGGGGCTTCAGAGAGTCAGGATAAGAGGGTGGGGCTTCAGAGAGTCAGGATAAGAGGGTGGGGCTTCAGAGAGTCAGGATCAGAGGGTGGGGCTTCAGAGATTCAGGATCAGAGGGTGGGGCTTCAGAGATTCAGGATCTGAGGTTGGGGCTTCAGAGAGTCAGGATCAGAGGGTGGGGCTTCAGAGAGTCAGGATCAGAGGGTGGGGCTTCAGAGGGTCAGGATCAGAGGGTGGGGCTTCAGAGAGTCAGGATCAGAGGGTGGGGCTTCAGAGAGTCAGGATCAGAGGGTGGGGCTTCAGAGAGTCAGGATCAGAGGGTGGGGATTCAGAGGGTCAGGATCAGAGGGTGGGGCTTCAGATGGTCAGGATCTGAGGTTGGGGCTTCAGAGAGCAAGGATCAGAGGGTGGGGCTTCAGAGAGTCAGGATCAGAGGGTGGGGCTTCAGAGAGCAAGGATCAGAGGGTGGGGCTTCAGAGAGTCAGGATCAGAGGGTGGGGCTTCAGAGAGTCAGGATCAGAGGGTGGCGTTTCAGAGAGTCAGGATCAGAGGGTGGGGCTTCAGAGAGTCAGGATAGGAGGGTGGGGCTTCAGAGAGTCAGGATAAGAGGGTGGGGCTTCAGAGATTCAGGATCAGAGGGTGGGGCTTCAGAGATTCAGGATCTGAGGTTGGGGCTTCAGAGATTCAGGATCAGAGGGTGGGGCTTCAGAGAGTCAGGATCAGAGGGTGGGGCTTCAGAGGGTCAGGATCAGAGGGTGGGGCTTCAGAGAGTCAGGATCAGAGGGTGGGGCTTCAGAGAGTCAGGATCAGAGGGTGGGGCTTCAGAGAGTCAGGATCAGAGGGTGGGGATTCAGAGGGTCAGGATCAGAGGGTGGGGCTTCAGAGGGTCAGGATCAGAGGGTGGGGCTTCAGATGGTCAGGATCAGAGGGTGGGGCTTCAGAGAGTCAGGATCAGAGGGTGGGGCTTCAGAGAGTCAGGATCAGAGGGTGGGGCTTCAGATGGTCAGGATTAGAGGGTTGAGTTTTAAAGGGTCAGACATCATCTTATTGGGCGTCAGAGGAACAGGATAAGAGGGTGAAACTTTAGAGGGTGAGAATCAGAGGGTAAAACTTCAGAGAGTCAGGATTAGAAGGTTGGCTTTCAAAATATCAGAAGTTCACACGCAGACGGTCAGGATCATAGAGATCAGGATCACACAGGGTCAAAATCACACAGGGTCAGGGTCACAGAGGTTGGGATCACAAAAAGTCAGAATCACAGATGGTCAAGGTCACAGAGGGTCAGGATCACAGAGGGTCAGGGTCACAGAGGGTCAGGATCACAGAGGGTCAGGATCAGAGGGTCAGGGTCACAGAAGGTGAGGATCACAGAGGGTCAGGATCACAGAGGGTCAGGATCACAGAATGTGAGGATCACAGAGGGTCAGGGTCACAGAGGGTCAGGATCACAGAGGGTCAGGATCACAGAGGGTCAGGGTCACAGAGGGTCAGGATCACAGAGGGTCAGGGTCACAGAGGGTCAGGGTCACAGAGGGTCAGGATCACAGAGGGTCAGGATCACAGAGGGTCAGGGTCACAGAGGGTCAGGATCACATAGGGTGAGGATCACAGAGGGTCAGGATCACATAGGGTGAGGGTCACAGAGGGTCAGGATTACAGAGGGTCAGGATCACAGAGGGTCAGAATCACAGAGGGTCAGGATCACAGAGGGTGAGGGTCACAGTGGGTGAGGATCACAGAGGGTCAGGATCACAGAGGGTCAGGGATTCAGAAGGTCAGGGTTTGGGTTCGGAGCTTTGCGGTCTGACGCGCCTCCCGTCTTGTTTCGCAGATGTGAAGGACATGTCGCCGATGAGCCTGACAGCAGAGGGTCCGGTCGAGATCTTCGTTGACCACAAAGTGATCCTGGAGGTCTCTTCCTCCGACTCCAAGAAGCTGAGGGTGTACCGCAAGGGAAGTACGTGATGATGTAACAATGGGAGGGGATGATGTCATAACGGGGTTAGAAATGAATGGTAGGTCTAGCACTTTCTATGTCTTGACTGAGTAAGCAAGACAATGACCTCTAAGCATAAAGCTGCCAAAAATGGTTTAAAAACAATGTAAATGTCCTTGGAAGAGACCAAATCAGAGTCCAGGTATAAGCCCAATAGAAAGTGTGTGAACCAAATATACCCCGAAAGAAGAAATAAAAATAAATGTGCAGCTGATAGAAAACCATCCGCACCTGCTTATTTACTGTGCATTGTAATGAGAACAATAGGTTAATAATGTGAAGTGGCAGCCGATTGGCTGGCGGTGGGTGTTGATGGGCGTGTCCTGTGATTTCAGAGTTGGGCTACAAGCACGTGCTGGGGGCAGGAAAAGTCGCCTACGAGGTGCCGCGCAAGAACAGGGACGATATGAGCTTCTTTGTGGAGGGTCTTCAGTTCCCAGACGTCAACTTCCCCGGTCTGCTGAACATCACCCTGCGCTTCCAGAGGATCACCGATTGGGTAAGAGGGGGTCACATGTGGCATGAGCAACACAAGAGCTTACACTCTATTAGGGTATAAGGGGGGATACAGAAGGAGAAGAGCTTACATTCTATTAGGGTATAAGGGAGGATACAGGAGGAGAAGAGCTTACACTCTATTAGGGTATAAGGGAGGATACAGGAGGAGAAGAGCTTACACTCTATTAGGATATAACGGAGGATACAGGAGGAGAAGAGCTTACACTCTATTAGGGTATAAGGGAGGATACAGGAGGAGAAGAGCTTACACTCTATTAGTATATAAGGGAGGACACCGGAGGAGAAGAGCTTACACTCTATTAGGGTATAAGGGAGGATACAGAAGGAGAAGAGCTTACACTCTATTAGGGTATAAGGGAGGATACAGGAGGAGAAGAGCTTACACTCTATTAGGGTATAAGGGAGGATACAGAAGGAGAAGAGCTTACACTCTATTAGGGTATAAGGGAGGATACAGGAGGAGAAGAGCTTACACTCTATTAGGGCATAAGGGAGGATACAGGAGGAGAAGAGCTTACACTCTATTAGGGTATAAGGGAGGATACAGGAGGAGAAGAGCTTACACTCTATTAGGGTATAAGGGAGGATACAGGAGGAGAAGAGCTTACACTCTATTAGGGTATAAGGGAGGATACAGGAGGAGAAGAGCTTACACTCTATTAGGGTATAAGGGAGGATACAGGAGGAGAAGAGCTTACACTCTATTAGGGTATAAGGGAGGATACAGGAGGAGAAGAGCTTACACTCTATTAGGGTATAAGGGAGGATACAGAAGGAGAAGAGCTTACACTCTATTAGGGTATAAGGGAGGATACAGAAGGAGAAGAGCTTACACTCTATTAGGGTATAAGGGAGGATACAGGAGGAGAAGAGCTTACACTCTATTAGGGTATAAGGGAGGATACAGGAGGAGAAGAGCTTACACTCTTATTAAGGTTCTATATTTGGTGGATTTCCAGGTTATGGATCTTTCCCTAGAAAACAACTGCAGGAATGTTGGTGACAGTTTGTAGCCTTATTCATTACCTTCTGAATATTTATGAATGAATACATTTATTAATGAATGAATTCCTCTCTATCAGTCGGCAGAGAGGTAGGTGACGCCGGGTGACACATTGTATGAGCACGGATGACATTCCTGTGAACCAATCATGATCCGGTAGTTAGTGCATCATTATAATGAAACGCAGTGACATCATTGTTCGCACACAGCAAGACTGAGCCAGAGGCGGCTTAAAGTGAAGCTTCAGGGTCATTATGATTGGTTGGGGGGGGGGGGGGGGTGCACATGGCGGGTTCTTACCCTTCCTCTCTCTACAGCAGCATAATGTACCATTAGGAATAGATGTCAGGTGCCTGGGCAACCAGAGGGGCTCCTAATCCAGACACTTGCAGGGGTCATCGGGGGGACGGGGGGGGGGGGGGGGGGTAGAGAAAGGATCTTCCATGTTGTATGTATTTTTTGATGGATTGTCTCACTCTGGTCGCCTTGTTTCCCCATCAGATGGACGTCTTCATAGAGAAGGTGACGTTCCGGGTGGCTCCATGGATCATGACCCCCAACACCCAGAAACCGATAGAGGTCTTCGTCTGCAAGTACTTCTATCTTTTATTAATTTTTATTATTATTAATATTAATAATAATAACCCTTTTTTTCTGGTATTTCAGTATAATCTGGTGTTTCTTTTTGTGATATTATTATAGTATTATTATTATTATTATTATAAGAAGAGAAGGGGGGAGTAAGGAGCATTGTTATTATTAATATTTTTGTTATATTATTATTATTTATTATTAATAATAATAATAGTATTATTATTAATAAACCTTTTTTCTGGTATTTCAGTATAATCTGGTGTTTCTTTTTGTGATATTATTATTATTATTATTATTATTATTATTATAAGCAGAGGAGGGGGGGGAGTAAGGAGCATTGTTATTATTAATATTTTTGTTATATTATTATTATTTATTATTAATAATAATAGTATTATTATTAATAAACCTTTTTTCTGGTATTTCAGTATAATCTGGTGTTTCTTTTTGTGATATTATTATAGTATTATTATTATTATTATAAGAAGAGGAGGGGGGAGTAAGGAGCATTGTTATTATTAATATTTTTGTTATATTATTATTATTTATTATTAATAATAATAGTATTATTATTAATAAACCTTTTTTCTGGTATTTCAGTATAATCTGCTGTTTCTATTTGTGATATTACTATAGTATTATTGTTATTATTATAAGAAGAGAAGGGGGGGGGGAGTAAGGAGCATTGTTATTATTAATATTTTTGTTATTGTTATTATTATTAATAATAATAATAATAATATTGTTAATAAACCTTTTATTCTGGTATTTCAGTATATTATTATTATTATTATTATAATAATATTATGTTGATCACTTTGGGCCAGATGAAGTAACGGGGTGTACTGTTACGAAACGCGTCGGCTGGGGCGGGGTGAGGCGCTGAATTTTACTGGCCTTCCTGATGGTAATATACATGGCACACATGTTTTTGATTGTTTTTTTTTTCTCACTTGCCGGTCCTCATAGATATTGTAGGTCATTTCGCACTATAGAGCACTTTATTGCATTGGTTTGCACAATTGATGTTTTTGCATTTTATTCATGAAATGTACGAATGGAGGATTCAAATTATAGTATATATTTGTCACTGGGTATAGTGGATGTATGTATTCATGTGGGAGGATTAGCCAGTTTACAGTGCCCCCTGCTGGTCATGTTATGTGTTGTTAATGGTATTTTAATGTGTTTTGTCCATATGTGCTTTGTAAAAAATAAACTAGCTATTACTTCTTTGGAATATCAATCAGTGGTGCCGTGTTTGTCCTGGTTTTGTGGGGGCTGTGGGGCCCTCTATTTGCTCAATTTACAGTGGTATAGCCAGGGTGGCACAGCTATCTTATTGGCTGGTGCGGCCATCATTTCTTTAGTTTTATTATTATTATTATTATTTGATATTATTATAGTATTATTATTATTATAAGAAAAGGAGGAGGGGGAGGAAGGAGCATTATTATTATTATTATGTGATATTATTATAGTATTATTATTATTATTATAAGAAGAGGAGGAGGGGGAGGAAGGAGCATTATCATCATTATTATTATTTATTATTTTTATTATCATAATAATAATAATAATAATAACTATAATGTGTTTATTTGTTGTTGTTAGGATTATTAATAATATTTATGTTCATATCATAATAATAATACCATTATTATTATTTCTTTGCTTCTGTCAAGTTCTAACTTTGCTATAGAATAATAACAATAATAATAATACTAGCATTATTACTACTATAATGTCTTTATTTCCAACTTATTCTGGCTTTGCTATATTCTATGGTGTTTCCTTGTTATGGGTTATTTTAAATCATAATAAAAATAGTGGTCATATTATTTTTATTATTACTACTATAATGTGTTTATTTTCCCTCTCTTCTGTCTATGCAATATAATCTGTTTTGTTGTATTATTTATTAATAATAATATTATTAATAATAGTAATAATAATAATAATAATAAAAACACCAGATAATTCTGCAAAGCCGAATAAACGGAAAATAAACACAACATAATTAATTAAAATGAATGAATTCCTCTGTAATGTCAGTTCAAGCAAAAGGAAAGAATCAGAGCAGAGATAAGTGGCTTACTGAGGGTTTATTTCACCTTTATTAGCCACTAAAGCTTACAATGCAAAGATAGGAATCTATTTTTAATGGAGAAAGGGGATGTTCACATATACTTTCATTTTATTGATTCTGACCTCCATCCATCCCACCAATCACATACTCTGCTGTCGGGCTTCTTGTCATGGCGGGGCCCCATGTCTACGCCGGGCCCTGTAGCGATACCTTTGCTCACCTCATTCCTCCTCTTCGGCAGCGTGAAGACCAATGACGACTTTGTAAAGTCCTTATCGGAGTTTGTGAAGAAGAGTCGGGCGCCGCTCACCGTCTGCCAGTACAAAGACAACCAAGGAGACCGATGGATCCAGGTGAGGCTGCCCCTACCCCTTATGTCCACCTGTGTCGGGGGCGTGCACTCACTGTCTGTATCTCTACCCGGCAGGATGAGATGGAGTTCGGCTACACGGAGGCCCCCCACAAGAAATTACCGGTTGTGTTCGATTCGCCGAGGGACAGAGGTTTAAAGAATTTCCCCTGCAAACAAGTGCTGGTTTGTGTGGCTCCTGTTACTGTGACCATTTGGGTCCCTGTGCTGGGCCCTTTCATCCGTCACAGGCCGAAGCCTAATACCCACATCACGGGCTTCTTCCAAGCTCATGTTAAATGTAGACCCTGAAGAATGAGGACTGTAGGCTGTAATGGGTGTAGGCCATAAAGTATGAGGACTGTAGGCTGTAATGGGTGTAGGCCGTAAAGGATAAGGACTGTGGGCTGTAATGGG
This sequence comes from Gastrophryne carolinensis, assembly GCA_027917425.1. Taxonomy (NCBI): domain Eukaryota; kingdom Metazoa; phylum Chordata; class Amphibia; order Anura; family Microhylidae; genus Gastrophryne; species Gastrophryne carolinensis. The sequence goes on from CM051242.1 coordinate 190,941,026, forward strand.
TGTAGGCCATAAAGGATGAGGACTGTAGGCTGTAACGGGTGTAGGCCATAAAGGATGAGGACTGTAGGCTGTAATGGGTGTAGGCCGTAAAGGATGAGGACTGTAGGCTGTAATGGGTGGAGGCCATAAAGGATGAGGACTGTAGGCTGTAACGGGTGTAGGCCATAAGAATGAGGACTGTAGGCTGTAACGGGTGTAGGCCATAAAGGTTGAGGACTGTAGGCTGTAATGGGTGTAGGCCATAAAGGATGAGGACTGTAGGCTGTAACGGGTGTAGGCCATAAAGGATGAGGACTGTAGGCTGTAATGGGTGTAGGCCATAAAGGATGAGGACTGTAGGCTGTAATGGGTGTAGGCCATAAAGGATGAGGACTGTAGGCTGCAATGGGTGTAGGCCATAAAGGATGAGGACTGTAGGCTGTAATGGGTGTAGGCCATAAAGGATGAGGACTGTAGGCTGTAATGGGTGTAGGCCATAAAGTATGAGGACTGTAGGCTGTAATGGGTGTAGGCCGTAAAGGATGAGGACTGTAGGCTGCAATGGGTGTAGGCCATAAAGGATGAGGACTGTAGGCTGTAATGGGTGTAGGCCATAAAGGATGAGGACTGTAGGCTGCAATGGGTGTAGGCCATAAAGGATGAGGACTGTAGGCTGTAATGGGTGTAGGCCATAAAGGATGAGGACTGTAGGCTGTAATGGGTGTAGGCCATAAAGTATGAGGACTGTAGGCTGTAATGGGTGTAGGCCGTAAAGGATGAGGACTGTAGGCTGCAATGGGTGTAGGCCATAAAGGATGAGGACTGTAGGCTGTAATGGGTGTAGGCCATAAAGGATGAGGACTGTAGGCTGCAATGGGTGTAGGCCATAAAGGATGAGGACTGTAGGCTGTATTGGGTGTAGGCCGTAAAGGATGAGGACTGTAGGCTGTAATGGGTGTAGGCCATAAAGGATGAGGACTGTAGGCTGTAATGGGTGTAGGCCATAAAGGATGAGGACTGTAGGCTGCAATGGGTGTAGGCCATAAAGGATGAGGACTGTAGGCTGTAATGGGTGTAGGCCGTAAAGGATGAGGACTGTAGGCTGTAATGGGTGGAGGCCATAAAGGATGAGGACTGTAGGCTGTAACGGGTATAGGCCATAAGAATGAGGACTGTAGGCTGTAACGGGTGTAGGCCATAAAGGTTGAGGACTGTAGGCTGTAATGGGTGTAGGCCATAAAGGATGAGGACTGTAGGCTGTAACGGGTGTAGGCCATAAAGGATGAGGACTGTAGGCTGTAATGGGTGTAGGCCATAAAGGATGAGGACTGTAGGCTGTAATGGGTGTAGGCCATAAAGGATGAGGACTGTAGGCTGCAATGGGTGTAGGCCATAAAGGATGAGGACTGTAGGCTGTAATGGGTGTAGGCCATAAAGGATGAGGACTGTAGGCTGTAATGGGTGTAGGCCATAAAGGATGAGGACTGTAGGCTGTAATGGGTGTAGGCCATAAGGATGAGGACTGTAGGCTGTAACAGGTGGAGGCCATAAAGGATGAGGACTTTAGGCTGTAACGAGTGTAGGCCGTAAAGGATGAGGACTGTAGGCTGTAATGGGTGTAAGCCGTAAAGGATGAGGACTGTAGGCTGTAATGGGTGTAGGCCGTAAAGGATGAGGACTGTAGGCTGTAACGGGTGTAGGCCGTAAAGGATGAGGACTGTAGGCTGTAATGGGTGTAAGCCGTAAAGGATGAGGACTGTAGGCTGTAATGGGTGTAGGCCGTAAAGGATGAGGACTGTAGGCTGTAGGCTGTAATGGGTGTAGGCCATAAAGGATGAGGACTGTAGGCTTTAATGGGTGTAGGCCATAAAGGATGAGGACTGTAGGCTTTAATGGGTGTAGGCCATAAAAGATGAGGACTGTAGGCTTTAATGGGTGTAGGCCATAAAGGATGAGGACTGTAGGCTTTAATGGGCGTAGGCCATAAAGGATGAGGACTGTAGGCTGTAATGGGTGTAGGCCATAAGGATGAGGACTGTAGGCTGTAATTGGTGTAGGCCATAAAGGATGAGGACTGTAGGCTGTAATGGGTGTAGGCCGTAAAGGATGAGGACTGTAGGCTGTAATGGGTGTAGGCCATAAAGGATGAGGACTGTAGGCTGTAATGGGTGTAGGCCGTAAAGGATGAGGACTGTAGGCTTTAATGGGTGTAGGCCATAAAGGATGAGGACTGTAGGCTGTAACGGGTGTAGGCCGTAAAGGATGAGGACTGTAGGCTTTAATGGGTGTAGGCAATAAAGGATGAGGACTGTAGGATTTAATGGGTGTAGGCCATAAAGGATGAGGACTGTAGGCTTTAATGGGTGTAGGCCATAAAGGATGAGGACTGTAGGCTTTAATGGGTGTAGGCCATAAAGGATGAGGACTGTAGGCTTTAATGGGTGTAGGCCATAAAGGATGAGGACTGTAGGCTTTAATGGGTGTAGGCCGTAAAGGATGAGGACTGTAGGCTGTAATGGGCGTAGGCCATAAAGGATGAGGACTGTAGGCTTTAATGGGCGTAGGCCATAAAGGATGAGGACTGTAGGCTGTAATGGGTGTAGGCCATAAAGGATGAGGACTGTAGACTTTAATGGGCGTAGGCCATAAAGGATGAGGACTGTAGGCTGTAATGGGTGTAGGCCATAAGGATGAGGACTGTAGGCTGTAATTGGTGAAGGCCATAAAGGATGAGGACTGTAGGCTGTAATGGGTGTAGGCCGTAAAGGATGAGGACTGTAGGCTGTAATGGGTGTAGGCCATAAAGGATGAGGACTGTAGGCTGTAATGGGTGTAGGCCATAAAGGATGAGGACTGTAGGCTGTAATGGGTGTAGGCCATAAAGGATGAGGACTGTAGGCTTTAATGGGTGTAGGCCATAAAGGATGAGGACTGTAGGCTTTAATGGGTGTAGGCCATAAAGGATGAGGACTGTAGGCTTTAATGGGTGTAGGCCATAAAGGACGAGGACTGTAGGCTTTAATGGGTGTAGGCCATAAAGGATGAGGACTGTAGGCTTTAATGGGTGTAGACCATAAAGGATGAGGACTGTAGGCTTTAATGGGTGTAGGCCATAAAGGATGAGGACTGTAGGCTTTAATGGGTGTAGGCCGTAAAGGATGAGGACTGTAGGCTGTAATGGGCGTAGGCCATAAAGGATGAGGACTGTAGGCTTTAATGGGCGTAGGCCATAAAGGATGAGGACTGTAGGCTTTAATGGGCGTAGGCCATAAAGGATGAGGACTGTAGGCTGTAATGGGTGTAGGCCATAAAGGATGAGGACTGTAGACTTTAATGGGCGTAGGCCATAAAGGATGAGGACTGTAGGCTGTAATGGGTGTAGGCCATAAGGATGAGGACTGTAGGCTGTAATTGGTGAAGGCCATAAAGGATGAGGACTGTAGGCTGTAATGGGTGTAGCCGTAAAGGATGAGGACTGTAGGCTGTAATGGGTGTAGGCCATAAAGGATGAGGACTGTAGGCTGTAATGGGTGTAGGCCATAAGGATGAGGACTGTAGGCTGTAATTGGTGAAGGCCATAAAGGATGAGGACTGTAGGCTGTAATGGGTGTAGCCGTAAAGGATGAGGACTGTAGGCTGTAATGGGTGTAGGCCATAAAGGATGAGGACTGTAGGCTTTAATGGGTGTAGGCCATAAAGGATGAGGACTGTAGGCTGTAATGGGTGTAGGCCATAAAGGATGAGGACTGTAGGCTGTAATGGGTGTAGGCCATAAAGGATGAGGACTGTAGGCTTTAATGGGTGTAGGCCATAAAGGATGAGGACTGTAGGCTTAAATGGGTGTAGGCCATAAAGGATGAGGACTTTAGGCTGTAATGGGTGTAGGCCATAAAGGATGAGGACTGTAGGCTGTAATGGGTGTAGGCCATAAAGGATGAGGACTGTAGGCTGTAATGGGTGTAGGCCATAAAGGATGAGGACTGTAGGCTTTAATGGGCGTAGGCCATAAAGGATGAGGACTGTAGACTTTAATGGGCGTAGGCCATAAAGGATGAGAACTGTAGGCTGTAATGGGAGTAGGCCATAAAGGATGAGGACTGTAGGCTGTAATGGGTGTAGGCCATAAAGGATGAGGACTTTAGGCTGTAATGGGTGTAGGCCATAAAGGATGAGGACTGTAGGCTGTAATGGGTGTAGGCCATAAAGGATGAGGACTGTAGGCTGTAATGGGTGTAGGCCATAAAGGATGAGGACTGTAGGCTGTATTGGGTGTAGGCCATAAAGGATGAGGACTGTAGGCTGTAATGGGTGTAGGCCATAAAGGATGAGGACTGTAGGCTGTAATGGGTGTAGGCCATAAAGGATGAGGACTGTAGGCTGCAATGGGTGTAGGTCATAAAGGATGAGAACTGTAGGTTGTAATGGGTGTAGGCCACAAAGGATGAGGACTGTAGGCTGTAACGGGTGGAGGCCATAAAGGTTGAGGACTGTAGGCTGCAATGGGTGTAGGCCATAAAGATTGAGGACTGTAGGCTGTAACGGGTGGAGGCCATAAAGGATGTGGACTATAGGCTTTAAAGGGGGTAGGCCATAAAGGATGAGGACTGTAGGCTGTAATGGGTGTAGGCCATAAAGGACGAGGACTGTAGGCTGTAATGGGTGTAGGCCATAATGGTTGAGGATTGTAGGCTGTAATGGGTGTAGGCTATAAAGGATGAGGACTGTAGGCTGTAATGGGTGTAGGCCATAAAGGATGAGGACTGTAGGCTGTAATGGGTGTAGGCTATAAAGGATGAGGACTGTAGACTGTAATGGGTGTAGGCCATAAAGGATGAGGACTTTAGGCTGTAATGGGTGTAGGCTATAAAGGATGAGGACTGTAGACTGTAATGGGTGTAGGCCATAAAGGATGAGGACTGTAGACTGTAATGGGTGTAGGCCATAAAGGATGAGGACTTTAGGCTGTAATGGGTGTAGGCCATAAAGGATGAGGACTGTAGGCTGTAATGGGTGTAGGCCATAAAGGATGAGGACTGTAGGCTGTAATGGGTGTAGGCCATAAAGGAGTCCAGCATAGAACCCTCTTCTCTCTCCAGGGCCCGGACTTTGGTTACGTGACCCGGGAAGTGGCTGAGACCAGCACGTTGGATGCTTTCGGGAACCTGGAGGTCAGCCCTCCAGTGACAGCTGATGGGAAGGATTATCCTCTGGGAAGAATCCTATACGGAGGGAGCCTGACAAAGTAAGTCCTGCATCATTAGGACCTTTAGGTATCTGCTAGAGACACGCCCACGCGTTGTTTTATAGCTTACGATCAACCCGTTGTCCCGTCGGCAGGTCGGGTGAGCAGATGACCGAGGTGGTCACCCAATTTCTGAACGCGCAGCTGGTCCAATCGCCCATCCGCCTCTTCTCCACCTGGCTGCTGGTGGGCCACATCGATGAGTTCATGAGCTTTGTGCCGGCCAATGATAAGAAGGTACACGAGAGTCTCCGCCCCCGAGGAGCCTAAACAAAACATTAAATACCCTCTCTCCATAAATTCTGTGCATTGGCATATGTTCCTCCCCGTACAGGGCTTCCGGCTTTTACTAGCCAGTCCCCGAGCCTGCCTGGAGCTCTTCAGCCAGAAGCAGAAGGAGGGACACGGAAAGGCCATCATGTTTGAAGGTAGGTCATGTACTCTCCACCCCATCTAGCCCAAATACACCCTTAAAGTGAACCAAAACCCAGGATTTTGACTATTCTGGGTATTGGTCTTATAGATTCCCGGGCCGATCGGCGTGGGTTTTGGTCCACTATAACCCATTAGTCAAATACACCCATAAAAGATACCCTCATCTACAGTATTTAGATACTACATGTGAGCAAAGGAGTATCACGTGAGCCTAGCCGAAGTCACAGCTTCCACGATCCTGCAATGTGCTCTCCTAACCCCCGAAATATCGGGCTTGAAACCAGCCAAGTAGCCGGTAATTTACGCGAAAGACACGGGCTCGAAATCCGATTGAAAAGACAGCTCGAGATTAATGATATATTTTAATGTGATAAGCGCACACTAAGCAGGAATACAAGTAATGAATCACACTTATACGGGGCTGAAGGTCTTTTGACTATCCTGGGTTTTGGTCCACTTTATGTCTTTGTCATGACCCTAATCTCAGTGGCAATTTTTTGCTATCGACTCCTTTTACTCTCCTCCCTCCCCCACATATATATATATATATATATATATATATATGTCTATAACAACATGTATAACATGCCTTTATTGAAACACCAACACAACAACATTAAGGACAAGGGTGGTTAAAAACAATAAAAGTGCTTGGGAGAAAGATCCTTAAACCGAACCTTCATCCTGATTTAATGAAGACGCCCAAACCCTTAAAAACTATTTCCCAGCATCTAAAATGAATATATTTTAAGTTTTTAGTCACTTACTTATTATTCTTTCCCCCACCGGGCTGCAACTCTGGTTAGGACACTAGGATATGGGCGCCGCCATCTTGACTCAGAAGCATCACACATACTGAGGAGAGGAGAGCGGGATAAAGTACAGCTCGGTGGGTTATAGCTGTGCTTTGCACAGACAGAGCAGAGCTGGGGTCAGGGAAAGGACAGCAATCCCAGAATGCAGAGCGACACAGTCAGAAGATACTTCCTGTTTGCAGGCTGCCTGATGCTCCATGAGCCGCCATCTTGGATGTTTAAAGGCTCATAACATGCAGTAGATGTAGGAAGGATGATTTTTAATGTGAGCAATCTGTATGTACAGGGTGTGGGAAACATATAAGATAGGCTCTAATTCAGGGTGAAGGTCTGGATTAATGTGAGCAATCTGTATGTACAGGGTGTAGGGAACATATATTATAGGCTCTTATTCAGGGTGAAGGTCCGGATTAATGTGAGCAATCTGTATGTACAGGGTGTGGGAAACATATAAGATAGGCTCTTATTCAGGGTGAAGGTCTGGATTAATGTGAGCAATCTGTATGTACAGGGTGTGGGAAACATAAGATAGACTCTTATTCAGGGTGAAGGTCTGGATTAATGTGAGCAATCTGTATGTACAGGGTGTGGGAAACATAAGATAGGCTCTTATTCAGGGTGAAGGTCTGGATTAATGTGAGCAATCTGTATGTACAGGGTGTAGGAAACATATATTATAGGCTCTTATTCAGGGTGAAGGTCTGGATTAATGTGAGCAATCTGTATGTACAGGGTGTAGGAAACATATATTATAGGCTCTTATTCAGGGTGAAGGTCTGGATTAATGTGGGCAATCTGTATGTACAGGGTGTAGGAAACATATATTATAGGCTCTTATTCAGGGTGAAGGTCTGGATTAATGTGAGCATGATGTGCATTAATGTGTTAATGTGTCTTTTAAAGTGTTGGATATGAATTAACAAACAACGCACACAAAAAAAAATATGTTAATCTTAATAGTGTTATAGAAAAAATGTGCACTGTTAAAGTGCCAATTGTGCTATCCCAACAATAGAGCAAACAAATAAAGTGACTAGCGCAGTGTATAAAGTGCCATATAAATGTGCAAAAGACTGCATGAAGATACATTGAAAAGAAGTATCACCAAGTAAATAGGTTAGTGGAGCCGGGTCCCCTCACCTTTCACCCCTCAAACCATCGACGCGTTGCGTGGTGGTATCCCCACCACTTCGTCAGGATGTATTGGGGGCTTCTCCCGCATCCCCTCCTTTTATAGTGTGCTGGAAGATGTGTGATTGTGATGGCGGCGGCATAAATAAGTAAATAAAATAAATTGTTCAATAAAGGCATGTTATAGACTTTTTTACATTTGCTGCATGCGGCTCATTGTTAGGGGTCTTTTTGGGTCTGTGCTAGCAGCCCAATTTTTCCTGTCTTGTCTTATACACACCTCTTGGTGTTTCCCTATTAGCCAGCACCAGTATTATTCTTATACTAGCAGGACAAAGTTAGCTGTGTGGGACACTTCTTTACAAAGGTGTATATATATATATATATATATATATATATATATATATATATATGGGAAAAAAAATATAAAAATGTTTCTCTTTCCCCCCCTTTTCCTTATACCCCCCCTGCTACTCCCACAGCTCCCCTCCCTGCACCCCTAAATATCCAGTGTATTCTGAAATCCAACATTCTCTATATTTCTACATTGTTTTTCGATTGATATTTCAGGGGCTAAATCAGACCATTACACCATCGACGAGATCCTGGCCGACAAGTCCCTGAAGAGAGCCTCCGAATTCAGCCAGGTAACTGGCCCCGATGGCCTAAGACGCCCATCAACCCCTTGTGCTTTCCGGGTTGGCTGGGGATGGGGTGGGGGAGCGCTGCTAGGTTTACCCATTCAGAGCATTCAGCCACCAAAGATAAAATGGACCATTACACCATCAATGAGATCCTGGCCGACGAGGCCCTGAAGAGAGCCTCTGAATACAGCCGGGTAACTGGCCCTGACGGCCTAAGATGCTCATTAACCGATTGTGTTTCCGGGTTACAGCCAGGTAACTGGCCCTGATGGCCTAAGACGCTCATCAACCGATTGTGTGTCCGGGTTACAGCCAGGTAACTGGCCCTGACGGCCTAAGACGCTCATCAACCAATTGTGTTTCCGGGTTACAGCCAGGTAACTGGCCCCGACGGCCTAAGACACTCATCAACCGATTGTGTTTCCAGGTTACAGCCAGGTAACTGGCCCTGATGGCCTAAGACGCCCATCAACCAATTGTGTTTCCGGGTTACAGCCAGGTAACTGGCCCTGATGGTCTAAGACGCCCATCAACCCATTGTGTTTCCGGGTTACAGCCAGGTAACTGGCCCTGACTGCCTAAGACGCTCATCAACCGATTGTGTTTCCGGGTTACAGCCAGGTCACTGGCCCCAACAGCCTAAGACGCCCACCAACCCATTGTGTTTCTGGGTTACAGCCAGGTAACTGGCCCTGATGGCCTAAGACGCTCATCAACCGATTGTGTTTCCGGGTTACAGCCAGGTAACTGGCCCCGACGGCCTAAGACACTCATCAGCCGATTGTGTTTCCGGGTTACAGCCAGGTAACTGGCCCCGATGGCCTAAGACGCCCATCAACCCATTGTGTTTCCGGGTTACAGCCAGGTAACTGGCCCCGACGGCCTAAGACATCCATCAACCCATTGTGTTTCCGGGTTGGCTTGGGATGGGGGGGCGCCGCTAGGTTTTGCCATTTGACCATTCAGCCACCAAAGATTCCCCCCCATGACCCTGTCCGGGCCGAGGACTATTCTAGTAAAAAAAAAAACAAAGCACAGAATAAAGGGGTGCAGGGGAGATACTGACAGAATATAGGGGTGCGCCGGAAATGATGACCGCTTATAAGTATAGAATAAAGGGGTTCAGCGTAATGGCCGACAGCTAGAGATGAGTGAATTTTATAAAAATGTGCGTCCATCCGGGGGAGGTCCTCCGGTAGTGCATGGAGGCGGGGTTTGAGTCCACGTTGGCACTGTAGCCTGTCTGGGGAAGGTCCTCTGGTGGTGGTGGATGGATGCATGTGTTTAGTCCACACTGGCCCCTGTAGCTCGTCTGGGTCTGGAGGAGGTCCACAGGGGGTGGTGGGTGGAGGCGGGGTTTGGGTCCACATTGGCCCCTGTAGTTGGTTTGGGTCTGGGGGAGGTCCTCTGATGTGTTAGGTGGTGGGTGGAGGCGGGGTTTAATTCCACACTGGCCTCCGTAGCCCGTCTGTGTCAGGTCCTCAGGTGGTGTTAGGTGGTGGGTGGAGTTGGGGTTGGTGTCCACACTGGTCCCTGTAGCCCATCTGGGTCTGGGGGGAGGTCCTCCGCTGGTGTTAGGTGGAGGCGTGGTTTGAGTCCACACTGGCCCCTGTAGCCCATCTGGGTTTGTGGGAGGTCCTCCGGCATTGTTAAGTGGTGGGTGGAGGCAGGGTTTGAGTCCACATTGGCCTCGTAGTCCCTCTGGGGGAGGTCCTCCATTGGTGGTGGGTGGAGGCGGGGTTTGGGTCCACACTGGCCCCTGTAGCCTGTCTGGGTGAGGTCCTCTGACACTGTTAGGTGGTGGGTGAAGGCAGGGTTTGAGTCCACACTGGCCCCTGTAGCCCATCTGGGTCTGGTATTAGGTGGCAGGTGGCCCTTGCCCAAACCCAGAGTGGAGCAAACGAAGATAACTCCAGCCGGAAATAAAATATAACTTTTACTTGATAAGTTAAAATACGTCCAAATACATCCAAGCACGTGCTGTAGGCAAAAACCCCTTAGACGCCCTCCACCACACGTAACGCGTTTCAGGCTTCAAATGAGCCCTTACTCATACGGAGTAGCTTGGATGTATTTGGACGTATTTTAACTTATCAAGTAAAAGTTATATTTTATTTCCGGCTGGAGTTATCTTCGTTTGCTTCACATGTGGAGAGTTTTCAGGAGTCTCTTTCAAGTCCGTGCCGGAGCATATTTCTACAGGGGTGAGCTGGTTCTATACAACTTTTTGGCAAACCCAGAGTGGGCTACAGGGGCCACTGTGGACTCAAACCCTGCCTCCACCCACCACCTAACAACACCAGAGGACCTCCCCCAGACCCAGACAAACCACTGGGGCCAGTGTGGACTTAAATCCCGCCTCCACCCACCACCACTGGAGGATCTCCCCCAGGCCCAAACGGGCTACAGAGGCCATTATGGACTCAAACCCCACCTCCACCCACCACCTAACATCACCAGAAGACCTCCCCCCTGACCCAGGCGGGCTACAGGGGCCATTATGGACTCAAACCCTGCCTTCACCCACCACCTAACAGTGTCAGAGGACCTCCCCCAGACAGGCTACAGGGGCCAGTGTGGACCCAAACCCCGCCTCCACCCACCACCTAACACCAATGGATGACCTCCCCCAGACCCAGAAGGACCAGTGTGGACTCATCACCAGGGGCCAGTTCACGCTTCTCTGGTGACGACCCCTCCATAGAAAGGTTCGTGCTGGGGCCCCATTTTGTCCCAGGAGTGGCATCGGCAATACCTACCAACTTTTCAGGGTGGGGAACATTTGTTAAATTAGGCCACACCCGCTCATTGAGGAATGGATGAAGTCACAACAATAGAAACGCAATGAATAGGCAAATGAATAATTTATTGCTTCAGAGCAGCATGTTACACCTCAAAGAGGGACAATATGTAAATGAAGCCACGCCCCCTCATTGAGGGATGGATGAGGCCACGCCCCCTCATTGAGGGATGGATGAGGCCACGCCCCCTCATTGAGGGATGGATGAGGCCACGCCCCCTCATTGAGGGACGGATAGGAGATACATTACAACAGTTACAACAATAGAAACACTTTGAATAGAAAATGAATCATTTATTGATGCAGATCTGCATGTTACACCTCAAAGAGGGACAAGGAAGAACAACGAGGGACAGGGGGAAATGGGCTCAAAAGAGGGACAGTCCCTCCAAATCAGGGACACTTGGGGCGTATGGCATCGGACGCCCCCTTTAACCCGCCTCCCCCATGTTACTCCTATAGGATTGCATTGACACCAACAGGAAGATCCTGAAGAAGAAGCTGGGCCTGACCGACGCAGAAATCATCGACATCCCACAACTCTACACCTATGACATGTCCAACGAGCAAGTGGAGGGATACTTCCCCAATATGGTGAGAGAGATGGAGGGAATGCGGGAAAGAGAGCGAGAAAGATGGCGGGAATGCGGGAAAGAGCGAGAAAGATGGCGGGAATGCGGGAAAGAGAGCGAGAAAGATGGCGGGAATGCGGGAAAGAGAGCGAGAAAGATGGCGGGAATGCGGGAAAGAGAGCGAGAAAGATGGCGGGAATGCGGGAAAGAGAGCGAGAAAGATGGCGGGAATGCGGGAAAGAGAGCGAGAAAGATGGCGGGAATGCGAGAAAGATGGCGGGAATGCGAGAAAGAGAGCGAGAAAGATGGCGGGAATGCGGGAAAGAGAGCGAGAAAGATGGCGGGAATGCGAGAAAGATGGCGGGAATGCGAGAAAGATGGCGGGAATGCGAGAAAGAGAGCGAGAAAGATGGCGGGAATGCGGGAAAGAGAGCGAGAAAGATGGCGGGAATGCGGGAAAGAGAGCGAGAAAGATGGCGGGAATGCGGGAAAGAGAGCGAGAAAGATGGCGGGAATGCGGGAAAGAGCGAGAAAGATGGCGGGAATGCGGGAAAGAGAGCGAGAAAGATGGCGGGAATGCGGGAAAGAGAGCGAGAAAGATGGCGGGAATGCGGGAAAGAGAGCGAGAAAGATGGCGGGAATGCGGGAAAGAGAGCGAGAAAGATGGCGGGAATGCGGGAAAGAGAGCGAGAAAGATGGCGGGAATGCGGGAAAGAGAGCGAGAAAGATGGCGGGAATGCGGGAAAGAGAGCGAGAAAGATGGCGGGAATGCGGGAAAGAGAGCGAGAAAGATGGCGGGAATGCGGGAAAGAGAGCGAGAAAGATGGAGGGAGGGAATGTGGAAAAGAGAGCGAGAAAGATGGAGGGAGGGAATGTGGAAAAGAGAGCGAGAAAGATGGCGGGAATGCGAGAAAGATGGCGGGAATGCGAGAAAGAGAGCGAGAAAGATGGCGGGAATGCGGGAAAGAGAGCGAGAAAGATGGCGGGAATGCGGGAAAGAGAGCGAGAAAGATGGCGGGAAAGAGAGCGAGAAAGATGGCGGAAATGCGGGAAAGAGAGCGAGAAAGATGGCGGAAATGCGGGAAAGAGAGCGAGAAAGATGGCGGGAATGCGGGAAAGAGAGCGAGAAAGATGGCGGGAATGCGGGAAAGAGAGCGAGAAAGATGGCGGGAATGCGGGAAAGAGAGCGAGAAAGATGGCGGGAATGCGGGAAAGAGAGCGAGAAAGATGGCGGGAATGCGGGAAAGAGCGAGAAAGATGGCGGGAACGCGGGAAAGAGAGCGAGAAAGATGGCGGGAATGCGGGAAAGAGAGCGAGAAAGATGGCGGGAATGCGGGAAAGAGAGCGGGAATGCGGGAAAGAGAGCGAGAAAGATGGCGGGAATGCGGGAAAGAGCGAGAAAGATGGCGGGAACGAGAGCGAGAAAGATGGCGGGAACGCGGGAAAGAGAGCGAGAAAGATGGCGGGAAAGAGAGCGAGAAAGATGGCGGGAACGCGGGAAAGAGAGCGAGAAAGATGGCGGGAACGCGGGAAAGAGAGCGAGAAAGATGGCGGGAACGCGGGAAAGAGAGCGAGAAAGATGGCGGGAACGCGGGAAAGAGAGCGAGAAAGATGGCGGGAACGCGGGAAAGAGAGCGAGAAAGATGGCGGGAACGCGGGAAAGAGAGCGAGAAAGATGGAGGGAACGCGGGAAAGAGAGCGAGAAAGATGGAGGGAACGAATGTGGAAAGGAGAGAGAGATAAAGGGAATGTGGGAAAGAGAAAGATGGAGGGAATGTGGGAAAGAGAGAAAGATGGAGGGAATGTGGGAAAGAGAGAAAGATGGAGGGAATGTGGGAAAGAGAGAAAGATGGAGGGAATGTGGGAAAAAGAAGGATGGAGGGAATGCAGAAAAGAGAAAGATTGAGGGAAAGAAAAAAAGGAGGGAAACGCCCTTTCCTTTCCAGGCCGTGACCCATCTCTTCCCCTCCGGCAGGTGAACATGTTGGTCCTGGGGAACCATCTTGCCATCCCTAAACCCTTCGGTCCGAGGATCGGGGGTCAGTGTTGCCTGGAGGCGAGGGCGCGTTCGCTGCTGGAGCCGCTGGGCCTGAGCTGCACCTTCCTGGACGACTTCAGCACCTACCACAAGAACTGTGGAGACATCCATTGCGGCACCAACGTGGTCAGGAAGCCGTTCGACTTCAAGTGGTGGGAGTGCGAGCCGTGACCGGGGAGAAGGTTCCGGACGACGCTCCAGGACGCGGCAGTGGAGAATCCAACCACGACCAAACTTTTTTATTTAAAGGACACGTCGGCTAATTTTTTGTTACAGTTACACGTTGTTCACACAATGACAAGGCAGTTCGGGATGCCCTGACAGAGCAGCAACACAAAAGAAAGTCATTATTTTGAGTTTTGTTCCCCTTTAAAGTCTTGAGAGGGGTATTCAGGATGTGCTTCTGAGCCTTTGGATAGAGATTAAAGTGGACCAAAACCCAGCGTGATCGGCCCGGGAATCTATAAGATCCAAAATTGGGATGCCCCGCTGTGTGAAACCCCCCAGGTCGCCCCATACACTTACCTTGCTTCCCGGTCCAACAGCCCATGTGTGAGGGTGCGTGTCAGCATCAGGCATTTGTGATTGGCCGGCGCGGGCACGCTTCCTGTTAGAGGGAAGCGGGGGATGCGGCCGGCAGCGCGCTCAGGTCAGCTGGTCTTAAATGTGACATCAGCGGCTCCGAGTGCGCCGATTGGACGAGCGCCCGCACATGCGCCGTAGGACCGGGAAGAGGCGAGTTGCCTTCAGCGATCTGGAGGGTGTCACACAGCAGGGCATCCCTGATCGGGAGAAGGACCAAAACCCAGGATAGTCAAAATCCTGGGTTTTGGTCCACTTTAAAGCAGTTAAATGCCCCCAAAGTGCATGATGGGAAGAGTCTAAAATCCAGGGCGAACTGCTCTAATTGAAATATCAGCCTTTAGCAGAATAAAGAATTTAAAGCGGAACAAAACCCAGGAATTTGAGTTCATCCTGAATTGGGATGCCCCAAAGTGCATGATGGGAAGAGTTCTAAACCTGGGGCACATTGTTCTCATTGAAACATCAGCCTTTAGCAGTATAAAGAATTTATTATTAATAAATAATAATAATAATATTTAATAAAGCGGAACAAAACCCAGGATTTTTTTTCCGTTCCCGTGGGGCATCCCAAATTTAGCAGAAGAATTTAAAGCTGATTATTATTATTAATAATGATATTTAATAAAGTGGAACAAATCCCAGGAATCTTTTTTGGCTGCCTTCAGTAGAATAATGAATTTAAAGTGGACCAACACCCAGGATTTTGACTATCCTGGGTTTTGGTCCACTTCGGTGGGGCACCCCGATCGGGGGTGCCCCGCTGTCTGAAACCCCCCAGGAAGCCCCAAAAAACTCACCTCTTCCCGCTCCCACGTGACTGCGCCAGCCAATCACAGCGCTCAGAGCCGCTGTGGTATGTGCGTCCAAGGCCGCCTGGCTCAGCCAGCTCAGCTGGCTCTGAGCGCTGGAGGCCGCGTCTCGCGCTTCCCTCTAACAGGGAGCGTGCCTGCACCGGCCATTCACAAACGGCCGGCGCGGGTGCGCGCCCTGCTAGAGGGATGCGCCGATGGAACGGGGCTGAGGTAAGGTTTGTGGGCCTCCTCCCCGCGGGACATCCCGATTTCGGATGCCCCGCGGGGAGGGATCTGATCGGTCTGGGAATCTTATAGATTTCCGGGCCAATCCCCCCCTGGGTGTTGGTCCACTTTAAAGTGGAATAATAATATTATTATTATTAATAATAGTTAATTTAATAAAGTGGAACAAAAATTGGACATCCGCCTTTAGCAGAATAAAGAAGCTATTACCAATAAATAATAATAATAGTTAATATTTAATAAAGCAGAACAAAACCCAGGATTTTTTTTCTGTTCCCGTGGGGCATCCCAAATTTAGCAGAATAAAGAATTTAAAGCTGAATATTATTATTAATAATGATATTTAATAAAGTGGAACAAAACCCAGGAATCTTTTTTGGCTGCTTTCAGTAGAATAAATGAATTTAAAGTGGAATAATAATATTATTAATAATAGTTAATTTAATAAAGCGGAACAAAAATTGGACATCAGCCTTTAGCAGAATAAAGAAGTTATTACTAATAAATAATAATAATAGTTAATATTAAATAAAGCTGAACAAAACCCAGGAATCTTTTTCCGTTCCCCTGGCTGCTTTCAGCAGAATAATTAATTTAAAGTGGAATAATATTATTATTAATAATAGTTAATTTAATAAAGCGGAACAAAAATTGGACACATCACAGCTGGAGTTCGTGCTTCATTTATCCCTTAATATGGGGGCATGGCTTCATTTCCCAGCATGCAAAGTTTGGAGGAGGTCTACATCTCTCCTGATTGGCCCAGCTTTAACCCTCTAAGCGCACCCAAAGAAAGGATAGAGAAAGTGAGCTTCTAGCAGCGAACTATATGGAGGGCCCCGGTGAGTTCTCTTCCAGCACGGGCACGTGTCCAGATCACTTCCTCTCATTATATCCTAACCCTAAAAACCGTCTCTCTAATTAGACAGGGAGAACCCACCCGCATGGCCCCACGGGACGGTCGTGCCCCCACCCCAGCCGGTTCCATGTTCAGTCAGCTGAGGTCGCACAAACGCTACAAAATCAACGGCTATTCGCTTGCCAGCACTTGCTCTTTAATCTTTATTCCAAAGCAGTCATTGCAGAATATTCTTAAAGTGGAACTAAACCCAACGCAGACAGTTGTACGTACTTACCTTTTTCCAACCCACCACAGTGTGCTGCACCAAGATAACCACGGAGAACAGAAGAGAAAAGGTTGCACAAAAACTACAAAACCAATTGCTATTCGTTCGCCAGCACTTGCTCTTTAATCTTTATGCTAGGGCATTCATTGTGGGATATTCTTAAAGTGGAACTAAACCCAACGCAGCCAGTTGTATGTACTTACCTATTTTCCAACCCATCAACAGTATGTTGCAACAGGATAACCATGGTGAACAGAAGAGAACAGGTTGCACAAACACTACAAAACCAACTGCTATTCGTTTGCTTGCATTTGCTCTTTAATCTTTATGCTAGGGAAGTCATTGTGGAATATTCTTAAAGTGGAACTAAACCCAACGCAGCCAGTTGTACGTACTTACCTTTTTTCCAACCCATCAACAGTGTGTTGTACCAAGATAACCATGGAGAACAGAAGAGAAAAGGTCACACAAACACTAAAGAAATCAATGGCTATTCGTTTGCCAGCACTTGTTCTTTAATCTTTATGCTAGGGCATTCATTGTGGGATATTCTTAAAGTGGAACTAAACCCAACACAGACAGTTGTATGTACTTACCTTTTTTCCTACCCATCAACAGTGTGTTGCACCAAGATAACCATGGAGAACAGAAGAGAACAGGTCGCACAAACACTAAAGAAATCAATGGCTATTCATTTGCCAACACTTGCTCTTTAATCTTTATGCTAGGGCATTCATTGCGGGATAAACCCAACGCGGCCGGCTGGCCCTGGAATCCGGTCGCTGGACATCCCCTGGGGTGTCCCAAACCGGGAAGCCTAACTGTGTGACCCGTCCACCGGGTCCCAGCGATACTCACCTTTTCTGGTGGGGCACATTCCCCGGCATCGTTTGGCTGTGTGCCCCCCCCCCCCCCGCCGCCATTCAGGAGCGTGCCTGCTGCTGGGGATGCGATTTTCGACTGCTGAACATTACATATGCACAGCAAACACCTCTGATTGGTTGAGATCAGTGAGAATGGAGAAAGGTACGTTTTTCTACGCGATCTGGGGTGTTCACACAGTGGGGCATCCCAAATTAGGATGGGCAAGAAGCAAATCCGGGCATAGTCAAAGTCGTGGGTTTTGTTCCGCTTTAGGCACGTTGGCGCCTGTCACTCCGAAAGCAACGCATTAAAGTGACCTCCACCACATGTAGCAGTAGTACTGGTAAGCCAGGTCAGTGGTGGCGGATGTGAGGATTGGGGGGGGGCAGGTAGTACTTGGACCTGGGGTGGTTCCCAAATTGGGATGCCCCAGCTGTGTGAAACCCCCCAGAACACACTATGGTGCAACAGCGCATGTGCGGGTTCCCATCCAATCAGAGCAGTTGGCAGTCACCATGTTATTAGGCAAGTGGCTTTGGTCGTCTATAATAGGGAGCGCCTAACTGAATGGCTGGTATGGGAGCGTGCGCATAGCCAGAGGATGCAGGGGATGCGGC
The DNA here is from genome assembly GCA_027917425.1 of Gastrophryne carolinensis. Classification (NCBI taxonomy): domain Eukaryota; kingdom Metazoa; phylum Chordata; class Amphibia; order Anura; family Microhylidae; genus Gastrophryne; species Gastrophryne carolinensis. The sequence continues at coordinate 190,958,912 of CM051242.1, forward strand.
CTCTTGCAAACAGCTCTGATTGGATGAAGCCCGCACATGCACAGTTGGCCCTGGGAAAGGTAAGCAGATACCGGTGGCCACAGCAGGGCTTCCCAATTCAGGATACCCAAGGGGGAAGGCCAGCAGATGGTCCTGAAGTAATTTAGATTCCAGGGCTGGCCACACTTGGTTTTGTTCGTCTTTAAAAGTATTATGGGCCTATTTTTTTCTATGGGGGGGTGATCCCTCTACTGCCATCTAGAGTTTAAATTCTAATATAACCATTAAGGGAATGACGAACTAAATGAACTAAGTAAAAGTCTCTTTCAGGGCTACTCCTCTGAGAGGGTTCTAAACTTTCCCAAATGTACTTACCTTTTTCCCAACCCATCATTGCGTGTTGCACCAAGATAACCATAGAGAACAGAAGAAGGCCAAGACATAAAGGCCACGTCTTCTATAGACGGAGACTATTTGAAGGAGAGCTTTGGGGAAGACTTTGTTCTCTTCATCGGACGCGTGTATGGCCCTGAAGCCGCATTGACGAAACGCGTCGGGGTGCTCGACCTAATATCACAAGCAACAACCTCTCAGAGGTCTCACAGGTCATTAAAGGGGGGAGTCCGGATTAGGAAACTGCTGGTGAGATTCCAGGATAGCAGTGTCAGTGGGCTCATAAGAATTTCCTCACACCATCCATCCCTCCCACATCCAATAGCCATCTATCCATCCATCCGAGCCGCCCACATCCAATAGCCATCCATCCATCCGAACCGCCCACATCCAAGAGCCATCCATCCATCCGAACCGCCCACATCCAAGAGCCATCCATCCATCCGAACCGCCCACATCCAAGAGCCATCCATCCATCCGAACCGCCCACATCCAATAGCCATCCATCCATCCGAACCGCCCACATCCAATAGCCATCCATCCCGCCCACATCCAATAGCCATCCATCCCGCCCACATCCAATAGCCATCCATCCCGCCCACATCCAAGAGCCATCCATCCATCCGAACCGCCCACATCCAAGAGCCATCCATCCATCCGAACCGCCCACATCCAATAGCCATCCATCCATCCATCCGAACCGCCCACATCCAATAGCCATCCATCCATCCGAACCGCCCACATCCAATAGCCATCCATCCGAACCGCCCACATCCAAGAGCCATCCATCCATCCGAACCGCCCACATCCAAGAGCCATCCATCCATCCGAACCGCCCACATCCAAGAGCCATCCATCCGAACCGTCCACATCCAAGAGCCATCCATCCATCCATCCGAACCGCCCACATCCAAGAGCCATCCATCCATCCATCCATCCGAACCGCCCACATCCAAGAGCCATCCATCCATCCGAACCGCCCACATCCAATAGCCATCCATCCAAACCGCCCACATCCAATAGCCATCCATCCATCCGAACCGCCCACATCCAATAGCCAGCCATCCATCCATCCGAACCGCCCACATCCAATAGCCAGCCATCCATCCGAACCGCCCACATCCAAGAGCCAGCCATCCATCCGAACCGCCCACATCCAAGAGCCAGCCATCCATCCATCCGAACCGCCCACATCCAAGAGCCATCCATCCATCCGAACCGCCCACATCCAAGAGCCATCCATCCGAACCGCCCACATCCAATAGCCATCCATCCATCCGAACCGCCCACATCCAATAGCCATCCATCCATCCGAACCGCCCACATCCAAGAGCCATCCATCCATCCGAACCGCCCACATCCAAGAGTCATCCATCCATCCGAACCGCCCACATCCAAGAGCCATCCATCCGAACCGCCCACATCCAATAGCCATCCATCCATCCGAACCGCCCACATCCAATAGCCATCCATTCCGCCCACATCCAACAGCCATCCATCCGACCCGCCCACATCCAATAGCCATCCATCCGACCCGCCCACATCCAATAGCCATCCATCCGACCCGCCCACATCCAAGAGCCATCCATCCATCCGAACCACCCACATCCAATAGCCATCCATCCATCCGAACCGCCCACATCCAATAGCCATCCATTCCGCCCACATCCAACAGCCATCCATCCGACTCGCCCACATCCAATAGCCATCCATCCGACCCGCCCACATCCAATAGCCATCCATCCGACCCGCCCACATCCAATAGCCATCCATCCGACCCGCCCACATCCAAGAGCCAGCCAGCCATCTGACCCCCCCCATCCAATAGAAACCATCCATCCATCCGACCTGCCCACATCCAATAGCCATCCATCCGACCTGCCCACATCCAATAGCCATCCATCCGACCCGCCCACATCCAATAGCCATCCATCCGACCCGCCCACATCCAATAGCCATCCATCCGACCCGCCCACATCCAATAGCCATCCATCCGACCCGCCCACATCCAATAGCCATCCATCCGACCCGCCCACACCCAATAGCCATCCATCCGACCCGCCCACACCCAATAGCCATCCATCCGACCCGCCCACACCCAACAGCCATCCATCCGACCCGCCCACACCCAACAGCCATCCATCCGACCCGCCCACACCCAACAGCCATCCATCCCACCCACATCCAATAGCCATCCATCCGACCCGCCCACATCCAAGAGCCATCCATCCGACCCGCCCACATCCAAGAGCCATCCTTCCAACCCGCCCACATCCAAGAGCCAGCCAGCCAGCCATGTGACCCCCCCCCCCATCCAATAGAAACCATCCATCCGAACCGCCCACATCCAATAGCCAGGAAGCCATCCATCCGACCCGCCCACATCCAATAGCCATCCATCCGACCCGCCCACATCCAATAGCCATCCTTCCAACCCGCCCACACCCAACAGCCATCCATCCATCCCGCCCACATCCAATAGCCATCCATCCGACCCGCCCACACCCAATAGCCATCCACCCGACCACATTCAATAGCCATCCATCCGACCCACCCACCCACATCCAAGAGCCATCCATCCATCCGACCCGCCCACATCCAATAGCCATCCATCCGACCCGCCCACATCCAATAGCCATCCATCCATACGACCCGCCCACATCCAGTAGCCATCCATCCGACCCACCCACATCCAGTAGCCATCCATCCGACCCGCCCACATCCAGTAGCCATCCATACGACCCGCCAAATCCAAGAGCCATCCACCTGACCCCCCCACATCCAATAGCCATCCATCCATACGACCCGCCCACATCCAGTAGCCATCCATCCGACCTGCCCACATCCAAGAGCCATCCACCCGACCCGCCCACATCCAAGAGCCATCCATCCGACCCGCCCACATTCAATAGCCATTCTTCCGACCCGCCCACACCCAATAGCCATCCATCCGACCCGCCCACATCCAAGAGCCATCCATCCATCCGACCCGCCCACATCCAGTAGCCATCCATCCGACCCGCCCACATCCAGTAGCCATCCATCCGACCCGCCCACATCCAAGAGCCATCCATCCATACGACCCGCCCACATCCAAGAGCCATCCATCCGACCCGCCCACATCCAAGAGCCACCCATCCGACCCGCCCACATCCAGTAGCCATCCATACGACCCGCCCCACATCCAAGAGCCATCCATCCATACGACCCACCCACATCCAGTACCCATCCATCCGACCCGCCCACATTCAATAGCCATCCATCCGACCCGCCCACATCCAATAGCCATCCTTCCGACCCGCCCACACCCAATAGCCATCCATCCGACCCGCCCACACCCAATAGCCATCCACCCACCCACATCCAAGAGCCATCCATCCGACCCGCCCACATCCAATAGCCATCCTTCCGACCCGCCCACATTCAATAGCCATCCTTCCGACCCGCCCACATCCAGTAGCCATCCACCCGACCACATTCAATAGCCATCCATCCGACCCACCCACATCCAAGAGCCATCCATCCATCCGACCCGCCCACATCCAATAGCCATCCTTCCAACCCGCCCACATTCAGTAGCCATCCATCCATACGACTCGCCCACATCCAGTAGCCATCCATCCATCCGACCCGCCCCCATATCCAAGAGCCGTCCATCCGACCCGCCCCCATATCCAAGAGCCGTCCATCCGACCCGCCCCCATATCCAAGAGCCGTCCATCCGACCCGCCCCCATATCCAAGAGCCGTCCATCCGACCCGCCCCCATATCCAAGAGCCGTCCATCCGACCCGCCCCCATATCCAAGAGCCGTCCATCCGACCCGCCCCCATATCCAAGAGCCGTCCATCCGACCCGCCCCCATATCCAAGAGCCGTCCATCCGACCCGCCCCCATATCCAAGAGCCGTCCATCCGACCCGCCCCCATATCCAAGAGCCATCCATCCGACCCTCCCACATCCAATAACCAGCCACCTGACCCTCCCACATCCAATAACCATGCGACCCTCCCACATCCAATAACCATGCGACCCTCCCACATCCAATAACCATGCGACCCTCCCACATCCAATAACCATGCGACCCTCCCACAGCCAATAACCATGCGACCCTCCCACAGCCAATAATCAGCCATCCATATGACCCTCCCACATCCAAAAGTCAACCATCCATACGACCCTCCCACATCCAATAGTCAGCCATCCATACGACCCTCCCACATCCAATAGCCATTGACCTGACCCTCCCACATCCATCCAGCCAGCCCCACATCCAATAGCCATCCATCCACCTGACCCTCCCACATCCAATAGCCAGCTACCCCTCCCACATCCAATAGGCAGCCATCCAACCCGCCCACATCGATCTCAATTATAGCCAAAAAAATGCAGCGACAGCAAATGTTACACAAAGACATTTATTTAAACAATGAAATATAAAAACTCAAACCCACCGCCCGGCGTCCCGTAACCTCACGTGACCAGGAGCCATTCCCGAGGCTTTTGAGATGAGCAGCGCGGCTACAGGAACGACAGCTGGCGCCACTCTCTGCCCGGGCTCTACATGGCGCCGGGTATTTCACCCGCGGCTACTAGCGGAATGGTTAAGTGTGTGGACAACCCAAAAAACAAACAAACACATGGCCGCCTACCCTTCTGTGACATCACAGAGCAAGACGGTTCCGATAAGAGAATAGCCGCGGTGAAACCACCGGAGGACGGGCGACGCCGGCTCTTTAACCAAGTTTTTTGTATTTATTTTTTAATCTTTTCTACCAAAAACAAAATCTAAAATAAAAAGAAAAAAAAACAAAAAACGTAACAGCTATGTAACAAGGCTGGTAACACGCATGTGGAAACGCAGACCTGCGCGTGTCGGAAAAAGGCACCAGGAAGTGCAGCAAGAGTCCGCTTAATGCTGCTGGGGGGCGTAAGGGGAGGGCGGGGCATTTGGGGGCAGGGCACGCAAGGCACCGATGTTCCCAGAACCTCCAATCGGAGCCGTCCATTGTCATCGGATGCTCCCCCGTAGGGAGAAAGCGGGTGGAAGTGGGAGAAGCAGCAAGTGGCCGACGCGTGTCGTCACGCGCCTTAATCGTCAGACACGCAGCGTTCTATTCGTCGATATCAAGGTTCTTTTTTTTTTTTTTTTATTTCCTGGGATATGTGAAGGTGAGGAATCGGGAAGGAATGCTTTAATGGTACCCTCCGGGGGAGTCAGTTCAGCTGCCTTACCCCCGTGTCACTGAGGGGTGGGGTATGAGGAAGGGCCCACCGCTGATGACATCACAGGGTGCGGGGGTTGTATTCCGGGAGCTTTTTCAGCCGCTCCTTGTCCTGCTCTGTTTCATCGCGGGCCACCACCAAGGTGTGTGAATAGCCCATGGCCACCTATGGAGGGAAGGACAAGAGTGATACAGGACAAGAGTGATACAGTGAGCTCACCAGCAGGGGGCAGCGAAGCTGTGCACAACTGCTTGAAAGGACTTACTTGTTCCGAGTAGATGCCGTCCAGGGTTTTCACTTCCTGAGCTGTGGTGGAGGATTTGGCTTTGCTTTCTCCGTAGCCCTGGAAAGAAAAATAAAGCAGAGCGAGGTCAGAGGAAAGTCTGTGCTTTAAAGTGGACCAACACCCAGGATTTTGACTATCCTGGGTTTTGGTCCACTTCGGTGGGGCACCCCGATCGCTGTGTGAAACCCCCCAGAAACCCCAAAAAACTCACCTCTCAACGCTCCCACGTGAAAGCCGCAGCCAATCCCCGCCAACGTCCAGGCGGGGGACAGGAACGTCCAAGCCGCTTCCGCCGCCGCCTCCCGCGCGCCCCCGCTCGCCATTCACAGAGGGCCGGCGCGGGCACGTCTGGAGGGGCGCGCGGGAGGCGGCGGCGTCGGATCAGATAAGATCTTTTTGGGGTTTCTGGGGGGTTTCACCCCGCGGGATATCCCGATCTCGGATGTCCCGCGGGGTGGGAGGTGATCGCCCGGGAATCTTATAGATTTCCGGGCCGATCACCCCTGAGTGTTGGTCCACTTTAAGAGCATCGAGACAACCAATGAAAACGCCAAGAGTTGCTGACATCACAGGGGTTAAGCCCAATCCCCCTCCGCGGCCACAACCCGGCACCCCCTCCTCCTCGGCCACAACCCGGCGCCCCCTCCTCCTCCTCCTCGGCCAAAACCCGGCGCCCCCTCCTCCTCGGCCAAAACCCGGCGCCCCCTCCTCCTCCTCCGCCAAAACCCGGCGCCCCCTCCTCCTCCTCCGCCAAAACCCGGCGCCCCCTCCTCCTCCTCCGCCACAACCCGGCGCCCCCTCCTCCTCCTCGGCCACAACCCGGCGCCCCCTCCTCCTCCTCGGCCACAACCCGGCGCCCCCCTCCTCCTCCTCGGCCACAACCCGGCGCCCCCTCCTCCTCCTCCTCGGCCACAACCCGGCGCCCCCTCCTCCTCCTCCTCGGCCACAACCCGGCGCCCCCTCCTCCTCCTCCTCCTCGGCCACAACCCGGCGCCCCCTCCTCCTCCTCCTCCTCGGCCACAACCCGGCGCCCCCTCCTCCTCCTCCTCGGCCACAACCCGGCGCCCCCTCCTCCTCCTCCTCGGCCACAACCCGGCGCCCCCTCCTCCTCCTCCTCGGCCACAACCCGGCGCCCCCTCCTCCTCCTCCTCGGCCACAACCCGGCGCCCCCTCCTCCTCGGCCACAACCCGGCGCCCCCTCCTCCTCCTCGGCCACAACCCGGCGCCCCCTCCTCCTCCTCGGCCACAACCCGGCGCCCCCTCCTCCTCCTCGGCCACAACCCGGCGCCCCCTCCTCCTCCTCGGCCACAACCCGGCGCCCCCTCCTCCTCCTCGGCCACAACCCGGCGCCCCCTCCTCCTCCTCGGCCACAACCCGGCGCCCCCTCCTCCTCCTCGGCCACAACCCGGCGCCCCCTCCTCCTCCTCGGCCACAACCCGGCGCCCCCTCCTCCTCCTCGGCCACAACCCGGCGCCCCCTCCTCCTCCTCGGCCACAACCCGGCGCCCCCTCCTCCTCCTCGGCCACAACCCGGCGCCCCCTCCTCCTCCTCGGCCACAACCCGGCGCCCCCTCCTCCTCCTCGGCCACAACCCGGCGCCCCCTCCTCCTCCTCGGCCACAACCCGGCGCCCCCTCCTCCTCCTCGGCCACAACCCGGCGCCCCCTCCTCGGCCCCAACGTATTCAGAACTGATCGCTAAGGGATACTTCCACCCAAATATACAGACCCACCAGTCAATGTGAATTCTTAATCTGTATGTTTTGCACTTTGCAAATAAGAATCAGAGAGTAAATAAATTCTATGTGTGTAAATAAAACGGAGGACTCCAGTCTGAGGAGGCCGACAATTTACATGCACGGCCATCACACCTCACTATACGGAAAAACACAACCTGCAGAGCCCCCAAATCCCAACAACACAATTCTGTGAGTACTCACCTGTAGAATTGTTTTTACTGTGCACAGCACGGCCTGCTTCATGTAGTCCTTACATCTGGATATTCCACCACAAGGTGGCGAAGTGGACTGCAGATTTGTGGCTCCTCCCGGCCACATATAAAAACGGGAATCACCCATAGACCTCCAGTGCTGACAAGCAGTTATACAAGAAGCCGGGATGTAATAAAAGGTAAAACCCTCAACTAACTTGGAACAAATCACTACAAAGAGGCAACCAAGAATAACGATAAGGGAGGGATGAAACAGGCCGTGCTGTGCATAGTAAGAACAATTCTACAGGTGAGTACTCACAATAGTATTTTTCCTAATGCACAGCACGGCCTGTTTCATGAAGTCCTTACATCTGGGACATCCAAAAGCAGTTTCCGTAAGGTAGGGTGGGATCCCCAAAGAGTAACGACAGGCAGTTCAAGTCACTACCGCCTGAAGCACCTTGCGGCCAAAAGCAGCATCAGCTGAGGCCCGAACATCAACCTTGTAAAACTTGGAAAAGGTATCAACAGAAGACCAAGTAGCGGCCTTACAAACTTGTTCAACAGAAGCCTGGTGCTGAAAAGCCCAAAAGGCCCCAACAGCACGAGTGGAATGAGCAGTAATCCGGAAAGGAGGTTCTTCCCCTTAGCAAGTGGATCCCTCAGGCTGTGATTCAGGCCTATTCTGCTAATAGTAGATTTAGCCGGAGGCAAACCCTTTCCTAGGTCCAGCAGGAAGAACAAAAAGAGCATCAGATTTCCTGAAAGACTTCGTAGCAACCAAATAAAACTTCAATGCCCTGACAACATCCAGAGAATGAAGGGTCCGTTCCTTGGAATTAGCAGGGTTAGGACACAAGGAAGGTAAGACCATGTCCTGATTGAGATGAAAAGCAGACACGACCTTAGGCAAGAAATACGGCTTAAGCCGAAACACCACCTTATCCTGATGGCGCTCAAAATAAGGAGGTTTAATGGAAAGTGCCACCAGCTCAGAAACTCGCCTGACAGAAGTAATAGCCACCAAAAAGGCCACCTTAAGAGTCAGAATGGGCAACGCAGCCCCAAAGATAGGCTCAAAGGGAGGATCCTGCAGAGCAGACAACACCAGATTCAAGTCCCAGACCGGTAGCATAGGTTTACGTGGCGGACGCACATGAGTAACTCCCTGGAAGTCTTAACCAGCCGGTGATTGGCAAAGGATCTTTGGAAAAAAATAGCCAGAGCAGACACCTGCCCCTTGAAGTTACTAAGTTGAAGGCCCGAATCCAAACCATGTTGTAAAAATTCCAGAATCCTGGGGATAGAAAACACCCGACAAGGAAGAGACTTGGACTCACACCAGGCAATGTAAGCATGCCAGACCATGTAGTAGATAAAAGATGAGGACTTCTTCCTAGCCCTAATCATGGTATCAACAACAGAAGCTGGCAAACCCTTATCCAGCAAGATGGAGGTTTCAGCAGCCAAGCCGTTAAAGCCAGCGTTTGTAAATTGGGATGGCACAGTTGTCCCTGAGTGAGAAGATCTGGATCCCTGGGCAAGACGTACTGATCTACTGCCAACTGCACGACGTCTGCGAACCACACCCTCCTTGGCCAACAGGGGGCCATCAGAATTGCTGGTACCCCTTCCTGGGCTATCTTGCGCAGCACCCGACCTAGCAGAGGAAACGGAGGGAACACAGAGGAGCCGAAACTCTGTCCAAGGAATCGCTAGCGCATCCATGGCGAAGGCCAGAGGGTCCTGTGACAGGGAGACAAACCTGGGAAGCTTGTGATTGTGGCGGGACGCAAACAGGTCCACATCCGGCTGACCCCAGCGGTGACACAGGGAGTGAAATACCTTATTGCTGAGGGACCATTCCCCCAGCCGAGATGTCCCCCTGCTCAGGGAATCCGCCTCCTGGTTCTCCACCCCCGGAATGTAGACCGCCGAGATGCAAGGGACATTCTCTTCCGCCCAAGACAGTATCAGGGACACTTCCTTGAGGGCTCGCCACGAGATGGACTGCCTGGCCAGAGGGGACAGAGCAAATTCCTGATCCAGGGACACAGGGTCCCGATCCCAAACTGACAAGAGATGCAACTGAAGAGGTCTCATGTGAAACTGAGCAAAGGGAACCGCCTCGAAGCAGGACACCATCAGACCCACTAACTGCATCCCCTGCCGAATGGAGGGATGAGGACACAAGAGCAGAGCCCGTGCCTGTATCTGAAGGCTCTCCACTTTCTGCTGAGGGAGAAATACCTTGACCTGAGAGGTATCCAGAGTCATGCCCAGAAAGGACCTCGCCAAAGACTGAGAAGACTTTGGATAGTTGAACACCCACGAAGGACTCGAGAGTGGACGTCACCACCTGAGTATCCTTCTTGGCCTGATGGAGACTGAGCAGCAATCAGAATGTCGTCCAGGTAAGGGAGGATGCGAATGCCCTGGTTCCCCAGAAGCGCCATTACGCCCACCAGCACCTTGGTGAACACCCGAGGCGCCGAGCCGATACCGGTAAGGCCACAAACTGGTAGTGCTAAACCTCCAACGTGAACCTCAGAAATCTTTGATGACCTGGAAAGATTGGTACATGAAGATAGGCATCCTTGATGTCCACGGTGGTCATGAAGTCGCCCGGCCGAAGGGTACTGACAGCCGAGCGTAGAGTCTCCATGCGAAAGTGCTTGAACCGGACAAACCTGTTGAGACCCTTCAAGTCCAGGATGAGCCTCAGAGAACCGTCCTTTTTGGGGACCGTGAAAAGATTGTAGTACCCCCGACCCTGTTCCTGGTAAGGTACCAGAGAGATGAGTCCTGACTCCAACAGGCGTTGAAACGCTAGGCGCAACCCCTGAGCAGAGAGGATTTTGAGACATCTGGGATCTAAGGAATCTTGGGGGCAGCCAGGCTGCAAATTATCTTGTAACCGGAGGACACCACCTCCTGAATCCATTGGTCTGAGACACGAAGCCTCCAGACGTGAGCAAAGAGCCGAAGCTGCCCCCCCACAAAGACGGGTGAGGGTGCCTCCTCATGCCTGAGGAGCCTTGGTAGGGGGTTTGGGCTTGAAACCCCAAGAGAGACGGGGATGACCGCGGGATCTGCCACGGCCCCAAGAATCTCTGCGGCTACCTGAGAAGAGAGCCACAACCTCCTCTGGGGGCATGAAAGGAGGAGTAAGAGGGCCCCCGAAAGGACCGAGGCCGCTTCCTACGCTGAGGGAGCCTACCATCCTTGGCCAGAACATCCAAACGCTCACCAAAGAGACGGAGTCCCATGAAGGGAAGCCCGGTGAGGGACTTGGCAGCAGTGTCAGCTGCCCACTGGCGCAACCAAACAGAGCGGCGCATAGCTACCAAAAGGGCCGGAAGCCCTATCGCCCAGACGGACGGCATCATCCATGGCGGTCAGCACAAAGGCAACAAAATCAGAGCAAAAGCAAGAGGGCCCTATAATCCTCCCTCCGCCTACCAGCCATGGCGCCATCCGCAAGACGCTTGAGCTTCTTAAGGGTAATGGCCGTAATGGCTGCGGCACAAACCGGACGCAGGCCTTCCCCCACAAAGGTGAAAGCATGACTGGCCAGCTGATCCAAACACCGGTCCGCGCTGTCACGCAGTGTAGAGTCAGGGGACGGCATGACCAACGTGTTAGACAATCCTAGAACAGGAGTGTCCACCTCAGGGGGACACGACCAGCGCTTGACCAGGTCAGCAGAAAAGAGATACCTTCTGTCCAATCCCTTGGACACCGTGGGCAATTTGTTAGGACGTTCCCACTTCTTGAGCACCATATTGGAGAAAAGGCCCTGCTCTGGGAACGTCAAGTGTTGTTTATCAAGGCGAAAAAGCTCACCCTGCTTCCTCTTCGCCACCTTAGGGGGGTCGATGTGCAATGTCTCAAAAATGTCCAACAACAGTCTATCAGTGTCATCAGGAAGCCAGGTATCCTCATCAGAGGCGGACCCCGGGTCACTGTCGTACCCTTCCTGATGGTCCTCAGATGAGTCTGAAACATGGAAAAGCTCCCCCTCCTCTAGGGAGTCAGGGCCAACAAACACATCAAGGCCCTCATCCACCTCAGCAAAGAGGGAAGGCGCGGCGTCAAGATGCTGCTTCTTGCCAGAGGCCTTGCCCGCCACAGGTCGGACCAGCTGCCCTTCAGTGTTGGCCACGCGTAGTGCCAGATCAGATTGGGACCCCCTGCTAGTATCCCCCTCACTGGGGGCTAAATGCAGGCGCGGGGGAGTAGGAGATGCCGGAGGAAGCGCATAACTGGGAAGAGAAGCGCTCATCCCAGCCTGGTCCACAATAGTACTGTGGGCGCATGGCACACAAACCGCGCCAGCACCACTGAAAGGGGATGCCCCGCACATGACACATAGCCTGGATTGCCCCCGAAGGACCCCCGAGCACGCTATCCCCAGAAGCCTCCATATGGAGATTATTACAGGCACAATAGGCCAGTATAGGGTAAGTGCTAATAAAAGCCACCCGGGATGCCCTCCAAGGGATGCCCACAGAGAGGGCCAGGAGGGAAAGGGGGGGGGGTAGGACGGAGAGAAACCACAATACACCGTTATTCCGCCTGAAAGACATAAGCAAAAAGAGACATAAGCATCCCGCAGTACATGCCCCAACAAGACAAAACCCCCATGGGGGACTCACGGACCAAGAGCGCAGCGTGCACAGCACACACAGGCGACCGGGTACATTCAGAAGATCCGGAGGTAGATCAGGCAGCACAAGTCACCGCCGCAGCCCGCGCTGACCAGGAGCCTCCAGAGTACAGGCTACAAGCACACAGCAAGCAGCTAAGATGGCGCGCGATCAAGCACCTCGAGGGGCGGGCTGCAGCAGCATGACACAATACGCGTATTCCCCAGGCGCCGCCCCCCCAAGAGTGCAAAAAAAAAAACACGCCCACGAGACACAACGCCGCCATGACTGCCACATTAAATAACCAGTAAAAGCGCCGACAAAAGCAGTCGGGGAGAGGGGGAGCAGAGGACAGGGCGGGCAGCGGCGGGAGCCGTCTAAGGGGATCAGAGGGGAGGGACGGGGGGCAAGTGAGCAAAACACACAAAAAGGAAGAAAGGCAAGGAACACAAGTCCCCAAGCACAACTCACCCCCACACCATAGCGACAGCAGCACTCCATCCCGCAGCAGGCTCACAATAAAAGCCTTTGGCCGGCTCCCCTTTGTGGTACAGGGTCTGCGGCTTGGAGCAGCGCTCCCCGAGCACCTGACCCCAGTGCTCCTCTACCTTCACCCGATCCGTCAGCCGAGGCTGGGAGGCACAGAGGGTCCAGAAACGGTGTAAATAGACTTGCAGGGCCGCAGGCTTGGTTGCCCCGCTCACCTGCGCAATATAAAACGCCATCTTCTATCTTCGCAGTATGACTGCAGAGGAAACACTGGGGGTCTATGGGTGATTCACAGTTTTATATGGGGCCGGGAGGAGCCACAAATCTTCTGCAGTCCACTGCGCCACCTTGTGGCGGAATACCCAGATGTAAGGACTTCATGAAACAGGCCGTGCCGCGCATTAGGAAAATAAGGGTCGCGCAGCGTATAAATACTCACCAGCTCCCCGAAGGTCGGAGACGGCCCCCAGCTGATGGTGCTTTCATCTGCCGCCACAATTATACTGCTTTTCCTGGGGATGAGGAGAACAGAAACAGCCATTACTATATCATTTCACAGGGAGGACAGGTTAAGAGTATCCTCCCTAATAGAGTGTAAGCTCTTCTCCTTCTGTATCCTCCCTTATACCCTAATAGAGTGTAAGCTCTTCTCCTCCTGTATCCTCCCATATACCATAATAGAGTGTAAGCTCTTCTTCTCCTGTATCCTCCCTTATACCATAATAGAGTGTAAGCTCTTCTCCTCCTGTATCCTCCCTTATACCCTAATAGAGTGTAAGCTCTTCTCCCTCTGTATCCTCCCTTATACCCTAATAGAGTGTAAGCTCTTCTCCCCCTGTATCCTCCCTTATACCCTAATAGAGTGTAAGCTCTTCTCCTTCTGTATCCTCCCTTATACCCTAATAGAGTGTAAGCTCTTCTCCTTCTGTATCCTCCCTTATACCCTAATAGAGTGTAAGCTCTTCTCCTCCTGTATCCTCCCATATACCATAATAGAGTGTAAGCTCTTCTTCTCCTGTATCCTCCCTTATACCATAATAGAGTGTAAGCTCTTCTCCTCCTGTATCCTCCCTTATACCCTAATAGAGTGTAAGCTCTTCTCCCTCTGTATCCTCCCTTATACCCTAATAGAGTGTAAGCTCTTCTCCTTCTGTATCCTCCCTTATACCCTAATAGAGTGTAAGCTCTTCTCCTTCTGTATCCTCCCTTATACCCTAATAGAGTGTAAGCTCTTCTCCCCCTGTATCCTCCCTTATATCCTAATAGAGTGTAAGCTCTTCTCCTTCTGTATCCTCCCTTATACCCTAATAGAGTGTAAGCTCTTCTCCTCCTGTATCCTCCCTTATACCCTAATAGAGTGTAAGCTCTTCTCCTTCTGTATCCTCCCTTATACCCTAATAGAGTGTAAGCTCTTCTCCCTCTGTATCCTCCCTTATACCCTAATAGAGTGTAAGCTCTTCTCCTCCTGTATCCTCCCATATACCATAATAGAGTGTAAGCTCTTCTTCTCCTGTATCCTCCCTTATACCATAATAGAGTGTAAGCTCTTCTCCCCCTGTATCCTCCCTTATACCCTAATAGAGTGTAAGCTCTTCTCCTTCTGTATCCTCCCTTATACCCTAATAGAGTGTAAGCTCTTCTCCCTCTGTATCCTCCCTTATACCCTAATAGAGTGTAAGCTCTTCTCCTTCTGTATCCTCCCTTATACCCTAATAGAGTGTAAGCTCTTCTCCTTCTGTATCCTCCCTTATACCCTAATAGAGTGTAAGCTCTTCTCCCCCTGTATCCTCCCTTATACCCTAATAGAGTGTAAGCTCTTCTCCTTCTGTATCCTCCCTTATACCCTAATAGAGTGTAAGCTCTTCTCCCTCTGTATCCTCCCTTATACCCTAATAGAGTGTAAGCTCTTCTCCTCCTGTATCCTCCCTTATACCCTAATAGAGTGTAAGCTCTTCTCCTCCTGTATCCTCCCTTATACCCTAATAGAGTGTAAGCTCTTCTCCTCCTGTATCCTCCCTTATACCCTAATAGAGTGTAAGCTCTTCTCCTCCTGTATCCTCCCTTATACCCTAATAGAGTGTAAGCTCTTCTCCTCCTGTATCCTCCCTTATACCCTAATAGAGTGTAAGCTCTTCTTCTCCTGTATCCTCCCTTATATCCTAATAGAGTGTAAGCTCTTCTCCTTCTGTATCCTCCCTTATACCCTAATAGAGTGTAAGCTCTTCTCCTCCTGTATCCTCCCTTATACCCTAATAGAGTGTAAGCTCTTCTCCTCCTGTATCCTCCCTTATACCCTAATAGAGTGTAAGCTCTTCTCCTCCTGTATCCTCCCTTATACCCTAATAGAGTGTAAGCTCTTCTCCTCCTGTATCCTCCCTTATACCCTAATAGAGTGTAAGCTCTTCTCCTCCTGTATCCTCCCTTATACCCTAATAGAGTGTAAGCTCTTCTCCTCCTGTATCCTCCCTTATACCCTAATAGAGTGTAAGCTCTTCTCCTCCTGTATCCTCCCTTATACCCTAATAGAGTGTAAGCTCTTCTCCTCCTGTATCCTCCCTTATACCCTAATAGAGTGTAAGCTCTTCTCCTCCTGTATCCTCCCTTATACCCTAATAGAGTGTAAGCTCTTCTCCTCCTGTATCCTCCGTTATACCCTAATAGAGTGTAAGCTCTTCTCCTCCTGTATCCTCCCTTATACCCTAATAGAGTGTAAGCTCTTCTCCTCCTGTATCCTCCCTTATACCCTAATAGAGTGTAAGCTCTTCTCCTCCTGTATCTTCCCTTATACCCTAATAGAGTGTAAGCTCTTCTCCTCCTGTATCCTCCCTTATACCCTAATAGAGTGTAAGCTCTTCTCCTCCTGTATCCTCCCTTATACCCTAATAGAGTGTAAGCTCTTCTCCTCCTGTATCCTACCCTAATAGAGTGTAAGCTCTTCTCCTCCTGTATCCTCCCCTATACCCTAATAGAGTGTAAGCTCTTCTCCTCCTGTATCCTCCCTTATACCCTAATAGAGTGTAAGCTCTTCTCCTCCTGTATCCTACCCTAATAGAGTGTAAGCTCTTCTCCTCCTGTATCCTCCCTTATACCCTAATAGAGTGTAAGCTCTTCTCCTCCTGTATCCTCCCTTATACCCTAATAGAGTGTAAGCTCTTCTCCTCCTGTATCCTACCCTAATAGAGTGTAAGCTCTTCTCCTCCTGTATCCTCCCCTATACCCTAATAGAGTGTAAGCTCTTCTCCTCCTGTATCCTCCCTTATACCCTAATAGAGTGTAAGCTCTTCTCCTCCTGTATCCTCCCTTATACCCTAATAGAGTGTAAGCTCTTCTCCTCCTGTATCCTCCCTTATACCCTAATAGATTGTAAGCTCTTCTCCTCCTGTATCCTCCCTTATACCCTAATAGAGTGTAAGCTCTTCTCCTCCTGTATCCTCCCTTATACCCTAATAGAGTGTAAGCTCTTCTCCTCCTGTATCCTCCCTTATACCCTAATAGAGTGTAAGCTCTTCTCCTCCTGTATCTTCCCTTATACCCTAATAGAGTGTAAGCTCTTCTCCTCCTGTATCCTCCCTTATACCCTAATAGAGTGTAAGCTCTTCTCCT
The DNA here is from genome assembly GCA_027917425.1 of Gastrophryne carolinensis. Taxonomy (NCBI): domain Eukaryota; kingdom Metazoa; phylum Chordata; class Amphibia; order Anura; family Microhylidae; genus Gastrophryne; species Gastrophryne carolinensis. The sequence continues at coordinate 190,975,466 of CM051242.1, forward strand.
CCTGTATCCTCCCTTATACCCTAATAGAGTGTAAGCTCTTCTCCTCCTGTATCCTACCCTAATAGAGTGTAAGCTCTTCTCCTCCTGTATCCTACCCTAATAGAGTGTAAGCTCTTCTCCTCCTGTATCCTACCCTAATAGAGTGTAAGCTCTTCTCCTCCTGTATCCTCCCTTATACCCTAATAGAGTGTAAGCTCTTCTCCTCCTGTATCCTCCCTTATACCCTAATAGATTGTAAGCTCTTCTCCTCCTGTATCCTCCCTTATACCCTAATAGAGTGTAAGCTCTTCTCCTCCTGTATCCTCCCTTATACCCTAATAGAGTGTAAGCTCTTCTCCTCCTGTATCCTCCATTATACCCTAATAGAGTGTAAGCTCTTCTCCTCCTGTATCCTCCCTTATACCCTAATAGAGTGTAAGCTCTTCTCCTCCTGTATCCTACCCTAATAGAGTGTAAGCTCTTCTCCTCCTGTATCTTCCCTTATACCCTAATAGAGTGTAAGCTCTTCTCCTCCTGTATCCTCCCTTATACCCTAATAGAGTGTAAGCTCTTCTCCTCCTGTATCCTACCCTAATAGAGTGTAAGCTCTTCTCCTCCTGTATCCTCCCTTATACCCTAATAGAGTGTAAGCTCTTCTCCTCCTGTATCCTACCCTAATAGAGTGTAAGCTCTTCTCCTCCTGTATCCTCCCTTATACCCTAATAGAGTGTAAGCTCTTCTCCTCCTGTATCCTACCCTAATAGAGTGTAAGCTCTTCTCCTCCTGTATCTTCCCTTATACCCTAATAGAGTGTAAGCTCTTCTCCTCCTGTATCCTCCCTTATACCCTAATAGAGTGTAAGCTCTTCTCCTCCTGTATCCTACCCTAATAGAGTGTAAGCTCTTCTCCTCCTGTATCCTCCCTTATACCCTAATAGAGTGTAAGCTCTTCTCCTCCTGTATCCTACCCTAATAGAGTGTAAGCTCTTCTCCTCCTGTATCCTCCCTTATACCCTAATAGAGTGTAAGCTCTTCTCCTCCTGTATCCTACCCTAATAGAGTGTAAGCTCTTCTCCTCCTGTATCCTCCCTTATACCCTAATAGAGTGTAAGCTCTTCTCCTCCTGTATCCTACCCTAATAGAGTGTAAGCTCTTCTCCTCCTGTATCCTCCCTTATACCCTAATAGAGTGTAAGCTCTTCTCCTCCTGTATCCTCCCTTATACCCTAATAGATTGTAAGCTCTTCTCCTCCTGTATCCTCCCTTATACCCTAATAGAGTGTAAGCTCTTCTCCTCCTGTATCCTCCCTTATACCCTAATAGAGTGTAAGCTCTTCTCCTCCTGTATCTTCCCTTATACCCTAATAGAGTGTAAGCTCTTCTCCTCCTGTATCCTCCCTTATACCCTAATAGAGTGTAAGCTCTTCTCCTCCTGTATCCTCCATTATACCCTAATAGAGTGTAAGCTCTTCTCCTCCTGTATCCTCCCTTATACCCTAATAGAGTGTAAGCTCTTCTCCTCCTGTATCCTCCCTTATACCCTAATAGAGTGTAAGCTCTTCTCCTCCTGTATCCTACCCTAATAGAGTGTAAGCTCTTCTCCTCCTGTATCTTCCCTTATACCCTAATAGAGTGTAAGCTCTTCTCCTCCTGTATCCTACCCTAATAGAGTGTAAGCTCTTCTCCTCCTGTATCCTCCCTTATACCCTAATAGAGTGTAAGCTCTTCTCCTCCTGTATCCTACCCTAATAGAGTGTAAGCTCTTCTCCTCCTGTATCCTCCCCTATACCCTAATAGAGTGTAAGCTCTTCTCCTCCTGTATCCTCCCTTATACCCTAATAGAGTGTAAGCTCTTCTCCTCCTGTATCCTACCCTAATAGAGTGTAAGCTCTTCTCCTCCTGTATCCTCCCTTATACCCTAATAGAGTGTAAGCTCTTCTCCTCCTGTATCCTCCCTTATACCCTAATAGATTGTAAGCTCTTCTCCTCCTGTATCCTCCCTTATACCCTAATAGAGTGTAAGCTCTTCTCCTCCTGTATCCTCCCTTATACCCTAATAGAGTGTAAGCTCTTCTCCTCCTGTATCCTCCCTTATACCCTAATAGAGTGTAAGCTCTTCTCCTCCTGTATCCTACCCTAATAGAGTGTAAGCTCTTCTCCTCCTGTATCCTCCCTTATACCCTAATAGAGTGTAAGCTCTTCTCCTCCTGTATCCTCCCTTATACCCTAATAGATTGTAAGCTCTTCTCCTCCTGTATCCTCCCTTATACCCTAATAGAGTGTAAGCTCTTCTCCTCCTGTATCCTCCCTTATACCCTAATAGAGTGTAAGCTCTTCTCCTCCTGTATCCTCCATTATACCCTAATAGAGTGTAAGCTCTTCTCCTCCTGTATCCTCCCTTATACCCTAATAGAGTGTAAGCTCTTCTCCTCCTGTATCCTCCCTTATACCCTAATAGAGTGTAAGCTCTTCTCCTCATGTATCCTCCCTTATACCCTAACAGAGTGTAAGCTCTTCTGCATAGACTCACCCGCAGGCCAGATTCCGGATCTTCCACCCGCATAGATCCTGCACAGCTTTGGGGTACATTGTGGAGTCCCGGGAGGTGTTTGTTGCCCCCCAGAAGAACAGACCACCTGGAATCATACATAACATGTCAGGACACAATCCCGGTAGGTGGGCGGGGGAAGGGTTAGGTAAGTACTCACCCATCTCGCTCACAGCGAACGAGCTGGTGGCTCCGGCGTAGATCTGGGCGGCGCCGCGCCCGGGGAAATCGAACAGCTTTACGAGTCGAGGGACCATTTCGTCTTTCTGCTCGGCGTGACCCAGCCGGCCGTAACCGCCGAAACCCCAGGTGTAGACGCGTTTCTGGGAGTCCAGCGCCAGCTGCAGGGACGAGAAGGGGATTAGATGAAGGACGCGGTATACCGGCCACGATGGGATTAGCTGTGGCATGGAGCCCCATTGGCTTCTATTGAGAGACGGGGGAGGGGCTTTGTCTCCTATAGAAGAAAAAGGGGCGGAAAGGTGGCAGCAATCACGCGTCGGGGGGGGGGTCTCTGCTGCGGCTTACTAGCCCATCATGCGTCAGGGCCTCTGCTGCCCCATAATTGAATAGTTACCCGTAGCTATGTGGCAGCAGAGGCCCCGGACGCAGGATTATGACCCCTACGTCTCACCGTATGGTTGGCCCCGCAGGCGATGTCCCGCACCACCACGTTGGGCACCGGCAGGATCTGCCCGTCCTTGGTCTTCTCTATGAAGATGCCGAGGCGGCGCGGCACCAGCTCGCAGTCGTACTCGATCCTATTGGCCCGGGCGATGTACTTCCCGTCGGAGTTGTGACCTGTTTTGTGGGGGGGAGGAGTCAAAATCAGCTCAGACCCAGAAAATGGGGAGAAACCCGAAAAACGGGGGCGCGACAGAGACTTACCCAGCTGCCCGTACTCCGGGGAGCCGAAGGAATACAGGTTCCCTTTACAGTCCATGATCATGCTGAACTCGGCCCCGCAGGCCACTTTGGTGATTGGCTGTCCATTGTAGAGGATCTAGGAAGGGGAGGAGAGATCTGTGAGCGCCATGGAAATCGCGTCCAGTTTAAATGTGACGACCCCTTTATTTCCCCCTGTTAAGGCTTCCTAGTCATCAATATGCACAGGTCCTAATCTCCCCCAGGAAGGGGAATTCGCATTTACGGGTTAAGCAGGGCAGATCACAGATTCCCTGCGGATTCTCTCACACCTCCAAAAAACGCACGCGGAGGTAGGTTTCTCAGGGCCGTGCAACAAGGGGAACCTAGAGAAATGGAGATCTAAGGTTCTGACCCATTTAGGGACCCCATTTATGGACTTATCGGATGCCCAGCATCCAGCCCAGTGCCGTATCAGGAGCTATACGATCCCCTTGGCTCAAATCACTAGGGCTGTCGCTGCCTAGTGTGCGCTCGTCGCATTAAAGTGGACCAACACCCAGGGGGGGGGGGGATCGGCCCGATCAGACCCCTCCCCGCGGGGCATCCGAAATCGGGAAACCCTCCCCAGGAAGCCCAGAAACCTTACCTTAACCCCGTTCCAACGGCGCATGCACGGGCCGCGTCTCGCGCTTCCCTCTAGCAGGGCGTGGGCGTGCTCCCTGTTAGAGGGGCCTGCAGCGCTCAGAGCCGCTGTGGTTGGACGCCGCTTGTACCACAGCGGCTCTGAGCTCTCCGATTGGACGAGTGCTTGCGTAGGAGCGTGGTGAGGTGAGCGTTTCCGGGCGTTCTGGGGGGTTTCACACACTGAAGTGGACCAAAACCCAGGATAGTGAAAATCCTGGGTGTTGGTCCACTTTAAATCCTTTATTTACCTTCAGCCATCTTTTTGCCTTAGACAAGAATCTTGCGTCCGCAGGCTTTGGGCCTGGTAGTCCCGCTAGGCCGGCTCGGACAGGGGTTTTGGGGAAAGTGGTCCGAGTCCAGAGGTCCCTGGGTTATAGTTGGATCGCGTGACCCCCGTGGGAACGCAGGACCAAGCGGGGGCACGGGCTTACCTGAGCCGGGGTGCACACGGCGTCCGTTTTGTTGCCCAAGCCGAGCTGGCCCATCTTGTTCTCCCCGAATGCGTAGACGGACCCGTTCTCTGTCAATACATTAAAGTGGTGGCAGAGAGTGAGACACGCCCCCTCCCCACGCGACTGGAAGCGACAAACTACAATAGGGGGAGCTTACCCGTCAGGGCCAGCGTGTGGTTGCGCCCGCAGGCGCCGCTTACAAACACCTCCTCCTTCAAGGTGTCGATGAGTTTGGGGGCTTCCACCCGCTTTAGGTCTCCGTGGCCCAACTGGCCCTTCTCGTTACGCCCTAAAAAAAAAAAAAAAAAAAAAAAATCATGAGGAAACATCTGCCCCCTCCTGGTGATAGGAGGTTATTGCACAAGTGTAAACAATGGGGTTCATTACTCTTTAATGATATGAAGAGTTTTTTTTTTTTTTTTAAGGGGTCTATCTACACCATGGTCCTCGCCAGCCCCCCCAATTATAGGCAGTGTGGCATTCCCCCCTCCCATTCTCCATATAGGCAGTGTGACATTCCCCCCTCCCATTCCCCATATAGGCAGTGTGGCATTCCCCCTCCCATTCCCCATATAGGCAGTGTGGCATCCCCCCTCCCATTCCCCATATAGGCAGTGTGGCATTCCCCCTCCCATTCCCCATATAGGCAGTGTGGCATCCCCCCTCCCATTCCCCATATAGGCAGTGTGACATTCCTCCTCCCATTCCCCATATAGGCAGTGTGGCATTCCCCCTCCCATTCCCCATATAGGCAGTGTGGCATCCCCCCTCCCATTCCCCATATAGGCAGTGTGACATTCTCCCTCCCATTCCCCATATAGGCAGTGTGGCATTCCCCCTCCCATTCCCCATATAGGCAGTGTGGCATTCCCCCTCCCATTCCCCATATAGGCAGTGTGGCATTCCCCCTCCCATTCCCCATATAGGCAGTGTGGCATTCCCCCTCCCATTCCCCATATAGACAGTGTGACATTCCCCCTCCCATTCCCCATATAGACAGTGTGACATCCCCCCTCCCATTCCCCATATAGGCAGTGTGGCATCCCCCCTCCCATTCCCCATATAGGCAGTGTGGCATTCCCCCTCCCATTCCCCATATAGGCAGTGTGGCATTCCCCCTCCAATTCCCCATATAGGCAGTGTGGCATTCCCCCTCCCATTCCCCATATAGGCAGTGTGGCATTCCCCCCTCCCATTCCCCATATAGGCAGTGTGGCATTCCCCCCTCCCATTCCCCATATAGGCAGTGTGGCATTCCCCCTCCCATTCTCCATATAGGCAGTGTGGCATCCCCCCTCCCATTCCCCATATAGGCAGTGTGGCATTCCCCCTCCCATTCCCCATATAGACAGTGTGACATTCCCCCTCCCATTCCCCATATAGACAGTGTGACATCCCCCCTCCCATTCCCCATATAGGCAGTGTGGCATCCCCCCTCCCATTCCCCATATAGGCAGTGTGGCATTCCCCCTCCCATTCCCCATATAGGCAGTGTGGCATTCCCCCTCCAATTCCCCATATAGGCAGTGTGGCATTCCCCCTCCCATTCCCCATATAGGCAGTGTGGCATTCCCCCCTCCCATTCCCCATATAGGCAGTGTGGCATTCCCCCCTCCCATTCCCCATATAGGCAGTGTGGCATTCCCCCCTCCCATTCCCCATATAGGCAGTGTGGCATTCCCCCCTCCCATTCCCCATATAGGCAGTGTGGCATTCCCCCTCCCATTCCCCATATAGGCAGTGTGGCATTCCCCCTCCCATTCCCCATATAGACAGTGTGACATTCCCCCACCCATTCCCCATATAGACAGTGTGACATTCCCCCACCCATTCCCCATATAGGCAGTGTGGCATCCCCCCTCCCATTCCCCATATAGGCAGTGTGGCATTCCCCCTCCCATTCCCCATATAGACAGTGTGACATTCCCCCACCCATTCCCCATATAGGCAGTGTGACATTCCCCCTCCCATTCCCCATATAGGCAGTGTGGCATTCCCCCTCCCATTCCCCATATAGACAGTGTGACATTCCCCCACCCATTCCCCATATAGACAGTGTGACATTCCCCCACCCATTCCCCATATAGGCAGTGTGGCATTCCCCCACCCATTCCCCATATAGGCAGTGTGGCATTCCCCCACCCATTCCCCATATAGACAGTGTGACATTCCCCTCCCATTCCCCATATAGGCAGTGTGGCATTCCCCCTCCCATTCTCCATATAGACAGTGTGGCATTCCCCCTCCCATTCCCCATATAGGCAGTGTGGCATTCCCCCTCCCATTCTCCATATAGGCAGTGTGGCATTCCCCCTCCCATTCCCCATATAGGCAGTGTGACATTCCCCCTCCCATTCCCCATATAGGCAGTGTGGCATTCCCCCTCCCATTCCCCATATAGACAGTGTGGCATTCCCCCTCCCATTCCCCATATAGGCAGTGTGGCATTCCCCCTCCCATTCTCCATATAGACAGTGTGGCATTCCCCCTCCCATTCCCCATATAGGCAGTGTGGCATTCCCCCTCCCATTCTCCATATAGGCAGTGTGGCATTCCCCCTCCCATTCCCCATATAGGCAGTGTGACATTCCCCCTCCCATTCCCCATATAGGCAGTGTGGCATTCCCCCTCCCATTCCCCATATAGGCAGTGTGACATTCCCCCTCCCATTCCCCATATAGGCAGTGTGGCATTCCCCCTCCCATTCTCCATATAGGCAGTGTGGCAGCCCCCCTCCCATTCCCCATATAGGCAGTGTGGCATCCCCCCTCCCATTCCCCATATAGGCAGTGTGGCATTCCCCCCTCCCATTCCCCATATAGGCAGTGTGGCATTCCCCCTCCCATTCCCCATATAGGCAGTGTGGCATTCCCCCCTCCCATTCCCCATATAGGCAGTGTGGCATTCCCCCTCCCATTCCCCATATAGGCAGTGTGGCATTCCCCCCTCCCATTCTCCATATAGGCAGTGTGACATTCCCCCCTCCCATTCCCCATATAGGCAGTGTGGCATTCCCCCTCCCATTCCCCATATAGGCAGTGTGGCATTCCCCCTCCCATTCCCCATATAGACAGTGTGACATTCCCCCTCCCATTCCCCATATAGGCAGTGTGGCATTCCCCCTCCCATTCCCCATATAGGCAGTGTGGCATTCCCCCTCCAATTCCCCATATAGGCAGTGTGACATTCCCCCCTCCCATTCCCCATATAGGCAGTGTGACATTCCCCCCTCCCATTCCCCATATAGGCAGTGTGGCATTCCCCCTCCCATTCCCCATATAGGCAGTGTGACATTCCCCCTCCCATTCCCCATATAGGCAGTGTGACATTCCTCCTCCCATTCCCCATATAGGCAGTGTGGCATTCCTCCTCCCATTCCCCATATAGGCAGTGTGGCATTCCTCCTCCCATTCCCCATATAGGCAGTGTGGCATTCCTCCTCCCATTCCCCATATAGGCAGTGTGACATTCCCCCCTCCCATTCCCCATATAGGCAGTGTGGCATTCCCCCCTCCCATTCCCCATATAGACAGTGTGACATTCCCCCACCCATTCCCCATATAGACAGTGTGGCATTCCCCCACCCATTCCCCATATAGACAGTGTGGCATTCCCCCTCCCATTCCCCATATAGGCAGTGTGGCATTCCCCCTCCCATTCCCCATATAGACAGTGTGGCATTCCCCCACCCATCCCCCATATAGGCAGTGTGGCATTCCCCCCTCCCATTCCCCATATAGGCAGTGGGACAACCCTCCTCCCATTCCCCATAAAGGCAGTGTGACATTCCCCCCCCCCCATATAGGCAGTGTGACATTCCCCCCCCCCCATATAGGCAGTGTGACATTCCCCCCCCCCCCATATAGGCAGTGTGACATTCCCCCCCCCCCCCATATAGGCAGTGTGACATCCCTCCTCCCATTCCCCATATAGGCAGTGCGGCATTCCCCCCCCCCCCCCCATTATAGGCAGTGTGGCATTCCCCCCCCCCCCCCATTATAGGCAGTGTGACATTCCCCCTCCCATTCCCCATATAGGCAGTGTGGCATTCCCCCTCCCATTCCCCATATAGGCAGTGTGCCATTCCCCCTCCCATTCCCCATTATAGGCAGTGTGGCATTCCCCCCCCCCCCCCCCATTATAGGCAGTGTGGCATTCCCCCCTCCCATTATAGGCAGTGTGGAATAAGAATGCGAGGAATATGCTTCATCAATACTCACCCCAGCTCCACAGCTTGCCCTCTGTGGTGATCAGCAGGCTGTGGGCCGAACAAGGCCCGGAAACCACGGCGCGGACCTGTATCCCCGAGAGGCAGCCATATTTGTGTGGACCCCAGAGGTTCTGACCAAGGTTACGATAGGCAACTAGAAAAAAATACAGACAAGAAAACGTAAATCAGATTAAGTCTAGTCTTGTAGTAAGTAAGAGGCTACCCGCAGTCCCGAGTTACCCGCAGTCCCGAGTTACCCGCAGTCCCGAGTTACCCCTCCAATGGCAACTGGCAGTTTAGCTGGGCTTGCTGCTGCATCCCAGAACTAGCTTCTATACAAGAAGGCCTAAAGCTGGACACTTGTATGGAAGCCTCAGTGCGGACGGGCTTGGGGCGGCACCCTGGGCTCACCTTGCTGCTTAGGCACTTCTTTACGTCCTACGAGGTCCCAGTTGGTGGCCCCGCAGATCAGGAGCTGCCCCTTGGCTTTGGAGCCTTCAAGTTTCTGTAAAGGAAAAAAAAAAAAAAAAAAAATTCAAGTTAAAAAAAAATAAAGTTCCAAAAAAAAAAAAGTTCCAGCTAATATAAAAAAAAAAAAAAAAAAGTTCCAGCTAATATAAAAAAAAAAAAAAAGTTCCAGCTAATATAAAAAAAAAAAAAAAAAGTTCCAGCTAATATAAAAAAAAAAAAAGTTCCAGCTAATATAAAAAAAAAAAAAGTTCCAGCTAATATAAAAAAAAAAAAAGTTCCAGCTAATATAAAAAAAAAAAAAAGTTCCAGCTAATATAAAAAAAAAAAAAGTTCCAGCTAATATATAAAAAAAAAAAAAAAAAAAGTTCCAGCTAATATAAAAAAAAAAAAAAGTTCCAGCTAATATAAAAAAAAAAAAAGTTCCAGCTAATATATAAAAAAAAAAAAAAAAAGTTCCAGCTAATATAAAAAAAAAAAATTCCAGCTAATATAAAAAAAATATTCAAAAAGATCAAGCAAAAGCAATGAAGGTAAACAGATTCTATACATAAGGAAGTCATTAGCCTAAAGCTGGACAGATTCCTTTAAAGTGACCAAAACCCAGTGATCAATCCCCCCCCCCCCCCGGGGCATCCAAAATCGCTGTGTCGCGCCATACAATTACCTTACTTCGCGGTCCAACAGTGCATGTGCGAGCCACATCCCCGCTATCCCTCTAGCAGGGCGTGCGCCCGCGTCAGGCATTTGTGTATGGCCGGCCCTGTTAAGAGGGAAGCGGGGGATGCGCCGCCAGAGCGCTTGGAGCAGCTGGCCTTGGACGTGATGTCAGCGGCACTGAGCGCACTGATTGGAGGTGGTCTGGGAAGAGAAGAGGCGAGTTTCTTCGGATGATCCGGGGGGTGTCACCCCGATCAAAACCCGGGATAGTCAAAATCCTGGGTTTTGGTCCACTTTAACTCAATCGGGAGAGAGAAGGTCAGCACCTCCAGCATTTGGGCTCGCGCCTGCCCTCAACCCATCTTAATTGCCAGGAGCGGGAGCGCTGTGCCTCAGCTAAAGGGAAGCCAGTGAGCCCTAGTAAAGGTTGAATCGGGATGCCCAGCTGTGTGAAACCCCCCCAGAGCGCAGGTAATCACTCACCTTGCCCCGGTCCAAAGGAGTCTGCGCTGGCTCTCGACCAATCAGAGGGCAGCTTTGATTGGACAAGATCCCAAGCAGGCGCCGTGGTAACAGGAAGAGGGTTTACATAGTGGGGCATCCCAATGCATGAGGTGTGAAAATCCCAGGTTATTTCCGCTTTAAAGTGGACCCAAACCCAGGATTTGGACCTTCCCGATCAGGGATGCCCTGCTGCATGAAACCCCCAAATCGCTGATGCCAACTCACCTCTTCCCTGTCCTATGGTGCATGCGCGCCACTCGTCCAATCAGCACGGCCGGAGCCGCCGACGTCATAAGCCAGCATCTCCTGGAAGCGGCTGCATCCCCCCGCTTCCCTGTAGCCGGGCCAGCCATGTACAAATGCCTGGCGCGGGCACGGGTCCTGCTAGAGGGATCAGGGATGCGGATTGCGCATGCGCCGTAGGACCGGGAAGCAAGGTAAGTATGGGGTGACCTGGGGGGCGATTTTGGATGCCAGGGGATCTTACGGATTCCCGGTCCGATCAGTGGGTTTTGGTCCACTTTAATATTAGAGTGGACCTACGACCTGGCTCTGCAGCAAAGACCACCCATCCAGTGTTTTGCATAACTCCTCTAAAAGCTCTTCCGAGGCACCAAACAATCTATATGATTCCTGTGCTGATCGGAGGGTTTTGGTCCACTTTAATCAGACGCTCGCCGAAATAGGTCACTTCAGCGGGAGGCTCTGATTGGACGAGAGCCCGAGCAGGTGCCATTGGACGATGTAGAGACCAGTCTGAAAGAAGTGAAAATCCTGTGTCTTTCCACTTTAAGGTTATTCCGGCTTTATGCAAATGAACTTGGAGGCGGGGCCTTATTAGCATAAAATGAAAGCAGAAATAGGAAAGCTAGGCTGCGCACTCACTATCTTCTCCTTGGTATGTTCCGGCTCGGTGACGACGATGGCGGCCACCCCGGACTTGGCCCCTCCCTTGTTGGGGCCCCGCTTGTGGTTGGGGCCCCCGTCGGATCCCGGACTGCCGTCGAAGTACAGGTCGTCATCGCTGCTGAAGTCGTCCCGGTCGCGCTTCTTCCCTCCTGCTCGCTTCTTGCCGCCGGCCCGGCCGTTTCCTTCCGTCACCTTCTTTCTGGGCATGATGATGGCTAATGGGTGTCACTGAGGGGGAGAGAGAAGAGGGCGACTAGATTTATAAAGGAACCAGGTGCACGCTCCCGCATAACGCCACGGCAACCCCCCCTCCAGTCACCCATAGCAACCCCCCCCTCCAGTCACCCATAGCAACCCCCTCCTCCAGTCCCCCATAGCAAACCCCTCCTCCAGTCCCCCATAGCAAACCCCTCCTCCAGTCCCCCATAGCAACCCCCTCCTCCAGTCCCCCATAGCAACCCCCTCCTCCAGTCCCCCATAGCAACCCCCTCCTCCAGTCACCCATAGCAACCCCCTCCTCCAGTCACCCATAGCAACCCCCTCCTCCAGTCACCCATAGCAACCCCCTCCTCCAGTCACCCATAGCAACCCCCTCCTCCAGTCACCCATAGCAACCCCCTCCTCCAGTCACCCATAGCAACCCCCTCCTCCAGTCACCCATAGCAACCCCCTCCTCCAGTCACCCATAGCAACCCCCTCCTCCAGTCACCCATAGCAACCCCCTCCTCCAGTCACCCATAGCAACCACTAAAGATCAACTGCAGGCAGAACCTTTACCTGTGGACGGGGAGGACCTGTGACCCCACTTCCAGCCTCCCCACACTGAGGGGCATCTAACAGAAGAGCCCAGGGTGTCACCAGCTTCAGTCCCTAAGGACTCCCCAAGGTATTGGAGCAGTCTTTTTTTAGGCTGCATTTGGGACTGAAGCTGGTGACACCCTGGTCACGTGACACTGCCAGGTAATCTCACCCATCCTGGAAGCGCAACCACACCCATCTCTACCCTGCCAGCTCTGGCGCGCCACCGTCCTACCCCAGTCACCCTGTCCCGGCAACATCTCCCCCAATCACAGTACACTGCCACCCAGTGCCTGAACCCCACAATCCTAATTACTCCATTCACCCCATTCTACCCACTTCCCCCATCCCCGAACCCCACAATCCTACCCACTCAGCCCATCCCTGAACCCCACAATCCTACCCACTCAGCCCATCCCTGAACCCCACAATCCCAATTACTCCATTCACCCCATTCTACCCACTTCCCCCATCTCTAAACCCCACAATCCTACCCACTCACCCCACCCCCAGTCCAATCCACAACTTATGCCAGCAGCCCACTCGCCTAATCATCCTACCCACTCACTCAGTCCCTGTACCCCACAAACCTCATCCAACCCCCCCCCCTCCTAACAGACCTGCCCACAAAACCCATACAGGCCCCCGCCATCCTACCAACACACCCCATCCCAGCACCCACAAACCTATCCACCCACCCAGTCCCCACTTAGCCTGGCATCCCCCACCCACACACGCACTGTCCCCACTTATCCCGGCATCCCCCGCCACACTGTCCCCACTTATCCCGCCATCCCACACTGTCCCTACTTATCCCGCCATCCCACACTGTCCCTACTTGGCATCCCACACTGTCCCTACTTATCCCGCCATCCCACACTGTCCCTACTTGGCATCCCACACTGTCCCTACTTGGCATCCCACACTGTCCCTACTTATCATCCCGGCATCCCACACTGTCCCTACTTATCATCCCGGCATCCCACACTGTCCCTACTTATCATCCCACACTGTCCCTACTTATCCCACACTGTCCCTACTTATCATCCCACACTGTGTTTGTACAGAAAAGACAGATTGGATAGAAAGGGCGGTGGAGTAGCCATTTATGTCAAGACTACCCTTCAATCAACAATAATTCAGCATACACATAATGAACTAGAAACTCTCTGGGTTACCATGCAGACTAAGGAGGGAGCTGTGGTCAGAATTGGTGTGATATATAGGCCCCCTGGACAATCTGAGGATCTAGATAACCTGTTAATAGATGAAATCAGTGGAATGGCAGAGAAGGGGGACGTTGTAATTACAGGTGACTTCAACATGCCTGATGTGGACTGGAATATCCCAAGTGCATCGGCATGCAAGAGCAGGACTATATTAGAGGCACTTAATGGAGTGTCTCTAAAACAACTTGTGACATTGCCAACTAGAGGAGATAACATTCTGGACTTAGTTCTGACCAATGGGGATCTGGTGTCCGAGGTCAGGGTTGAAGAAAATCTGGGTTCCAGTGACCATCAATGCTTATGGTTCAGAATAAAAACAGACATTGTGCAATCACACACCAGAACCAAAGTGCTTGACTTTAGGAAGACAAACTTCAAGGAAATGGCGGAGTATGTAGAAAGAAAGTTAGGTGAGTGGAACAGAGTAGCAGAAGTGAGTGCCCAGTGGTCACTATTAAAAATGGCCATCTTAAAGGCAACTAAGCAATATGTGAAACAAACTAGCAAGAATAAAAGGAAGAAGAAACCATTATGGTTTACTAGGGAAGTCAGCACTATCATAAAAGATAAGAAGTCTGCCTATAAGAAGTATAAAGTAAGTGGAAGTGTAGCTGACAGAGAGGCGTATAAATTAAACAGAGGGAAGCAAAACTAATTATAAGGACTGCTAAAGGGCAAAAAGAGGAAGAAATGGCCAAATCTATGAAGAGGGGAGATAAAACCTTTTTCCGATATATTGGTGACAGAAAGAAGAAAAACAATGCAGTCTCAAAAATTAGAAATAGGGAAAATAAATATATTGACGGAGATAAGGCTGTGGCTGACCATCTGAATAGCTACTTTTAGCTCGGTATTTTCAGATAGTAGCAGGCATGGCCATAGCACAGCATCCAGCTGGGAGGGCACAGCTCTGGAGTTTCTGGAGGCTGATGTCCTATCCGAGCTGGCACATCTAAAGGTAAGTAAGGCAATGGGTCCAGATGTAATCCACCCCAGAGTTCTAAGGGAACTTAGATTTGTGATTGCAGCCCCTCTAACTGATTTACTTAACCATTCCCTTTCAACTGGTGAGGTTCCAGATGATTGGAGAATGGCCAATGTCGTACCAATCCATAAAAAGGGAAGTAGAGAAGAAGCCAGTAATTACAGGCCAGTTAGTTTAACATCTATAGTGGTCAAATTAATGGAAACACTCTTAAAAAAACAGATAATTTCCCATCTAAAAATTAATGACCTATTGGACCCAAAACAGCCCGGCTTTACTGAGGGCAGATCATGTCAGACCAATCTTATTGATTTCTTTGACAATGTCACTAAAGTGTTAGATGAAGGTGGTGCTGTGGATATCGCCTATCTGGATTTTAGCAAAGCCTTTGACACTGTACCACATAAGGAGCTCATAGATAAGTTATTGAAGGTAGGACTCAATCCCTGGATAGTTCAGTGGATTTCCAGTTGGCTGAGGGATCGGTATCAGAGCGTTGTTGTAAATGGCGTGCAATCTGAACAAAGGCGAGTTACAAGTGGTGTGCCACAGGGCTCTGTCCTGGGCCCCATTCTTTTTAATATATTTGTAAGTGACATAGGAGAAGGCTTGGTAGGAAAAGTTTGTCTGTTTGCTGATGATACAAAGGTTAGTAATAGGGTGGATATTCCTGGAGGTGTCTGCAACATGGAAAATGATTTAGCTTTACTGGATAGATGGTCAAAACTGTGGAAACTAGAGTTTAATGTCTCTAAATGTAAAATCATGCACTTGGGTAGAAGGAATCCCTGCTCTGAGTACCGTATGGGCAGTACTGTGTTAGCCAGGACCTCGGAGGAGAGAGATTTAGGGGTACTGATTACTGATAGCTGCAAGATGAGTGGACAGTGTAGCCAGGCAGTGGGAAAAGCAAGCAGGATGCTCGGCTGCATAGCTCGAGGCATCACCAGTAGGAAGAGGGAGGTTGTGATGCCGCTGTATAGAGCCCTGGTAAGGCCACAGCTAGAATACTGTGTGCAGTTCTGGAGACCTCACCTGCAAAAAGACATTATTCAAATAGAACGTGTCCAAAGGCGGGCAACGAAAATGGTGGAAGGACTTACACTTAAAACTTATCAGGAGAGACTTAAAGAACTTAATTTGTACAGTCTGGAGGAAAGAAGGGAGAGAGGGGACATGATTGAGACCTTTAAATATGTGAAAGGATTGAATAAGGTTCAGGAGGGAAGTGTTTTTAAGAAGAAACTTAACGATAGAACAAGGGGGCACAACCTGAAGCTAGTCGGGGGGAAGATCAGGAGCAATGTTAGAAAATATTATTTTACAGAAAGAGTAGTAGGTGCTTGGAACAAACTTCCAGCAGAGGTAGTTGAAACATCAACAGTCACTGAATTTAAACATGCCTGGGATAAGCACACATCTATCCTAAGATAAAGAGAACATACAGTATACACATAAGGGCAGACTAGATGGACCGTATGGTCTCCTTCTGCCGTCAACCTTCTATGTTTCTATGTCCCTACTTATCATCCCACACTGTCCCTACTTATCATCCCACACTGTCCCTACTTATCATCCCACACTGTCCCTACTTATCATCCCGGCATCCCACACTGTCCCTACTTATCATCCCGGCATCCCACACTGTCCCTACTTATCATCCCGGCATCCCACACTGTCCCTACTTATCATCCCGGCATCCCACACTGTCCCTACTTATCATCCCGGCATCCCACACTGTCCCTACTTATCATCCCGGCATCCCACACTGTCCCTACTTATCATCCCGGCATCCCACACTGTCCCTACTTATCATCCCGGCATCCCACACTGTCCCTACTTATCATCCCGGCATCCCACACTGTCCCTACTTATCATCCCGGCATCCCACACTGTCCCTACTTATCATCCCGGCATCCCACACTGTCCCTACTTATCATCCCGGCATCCCACACTGTCCCTACTTATCATCCCGGCATCCCACACTGTCCCGACTTAAGCCGGCATTCCACACTGTCCCTACTTATCCCGGCAGGTCCCGGTACCTGGCGGTGAGGCCTAGGCCCGGTCGGTACCTGGTGGCGGCGTTGCTGTGGCAGCGGAAGCCCTTTGTCCGGGGAAGTGATGAGGAACAATGGCTTGTTATGTCCCCGCCCCCTGCTCCTCTCCGGGCTCTGCCTTGGCCGGGACACTCACCTCTCCCGGGTCACTGCTAGGCTTTATCCCGCAGCCTCTTTGCCGCCTGACTGACTGTCCCGCTCCGGCCCGCTTCTCCCGCCCGCAAACCCCGGCACCTCAAGCAAAGCACGTGGAGAAACAACGAGACACCGGGAACTGAGCGAGAGCAACCTCAGCACCACAGCGACACCTGCCGGCGGGAAGAGCGCGCTCACCCTCCTACAACTGGGCGGGGCTACGCCAAGGCAATAGACTATAGAATATCAATAGAGGAGGCGGTACCAGCCTGGAGCCAATCACAGAAGGTGACGTCTGTATCTGGGCGTGGGCTACAAAAGAAGGCGGGGCTACAGAGAAGCCGCCAAGGCAATAGACTAATAGAACATCAATAGAGGAGGCGGCGCCAGCCTGGAGCCAATCACAGAAGGTGACGTCTGTATCTGGGCGTGGCTACGGAGAAGCCGCCAAGGCAATATACTAAAATATCAATAGAGGAGGCGGTGCCAGCCTGGCGCAGATCACAGAAGGTGACGTCAATATCTGGGCGTGGCTACAAAAAGAAGGCGGGGCTACGGAGAAGCCGCCAAGGCAATACACTAACGTAGAAATGGGAGGGGCTAGAGTTACCAAGAATATCAATAGAGGAGGCGGAGCCAGCCTGGGCGACGATCACAGACAGTGACGTCTACATCTGGGTGTGGCTACATGCAGAAGGCGGGGCCACGGAGTAGCCGCCAAGGCAATAGACTACATAGAAATGGGAGGGGCTAGAGTTACCAAGAATATCAATAGAGGAGGCGGAGCCAGCCTGGCGCCGATCACAGTCAGGTGACGTCTAAATCGGGGAGTGGCTAAATACAGAAGGCGGGGCTACGGAGAATCCGCCAAGGCAATACACTAACATAGAAATGGGAGGGGCTAGACTTACATAGAATATCAATAGAGGAGGGCGGGTGCCAGCCTGGCGCCGAACAGGGACAGAGAAGAGAGGGGGTGAGGGCGGGGGGCTACACACAAAGGCGGGGCTACGGGGAAGCCGCAATGGCAATACACTAACATAGAAATGGGAGGGCTACACTTACCAAGAAGGAGGCGGAGCCAGCCGGGCGAAGACACAGACAGTGACGTCATTGCTGGGCGTGGCCTACATATAGAAGGCGGGGCTACGGAGAAGCAGCCAAGGCAATACACTAACATAGAAATGGGAGGGGCTAGAGTTACCAAGCATATCAATAGAGGAGGAGGAAACAGCTGGCGGCGGCAAGAGAGCAGTGATGTCAATATATGGGCGTGGCCTAAAAAAGGGGGGAGTCGCTATAACAAGACACCTAGGTGGGAGGAGCGAGGCACCGATCAGAGAAGAGGGGAGTGACGTCTATATCTGGGCGCGGCTACACAAAGTAGGCGTGGCTACACAGGCGGAGTCGCCGTAACAACACAACTAGGTGGGAGGAGCGAGGCCTCCCAGAATATTAATCAAAGGAGGAGCCAGATTAGACCGACCAGCGCGGTGACGTCAGGAAGCTGGGCGTGGCCAGATACAGAAGGCTGCTGAGGAGTGGGCGGAGCCAGCATTGCGCAGGTACTTTATCGCCACCTAGAGGCGGGAGGACGCTAACATTAATTCAGGCAAACTTTAAACAGTAACAGAAAAGCCATGGGTGTCACTGGGGCCATATTGGGGGGGGGGGGGGGGTGTAAAGCCTCACTTTCTGTGGGGTCACCTGACCATGAAAAGCCATGGGGTGTCACTGGGGCCATATTGGGGGGGGGGGGGGGGGGGGGTGTAAAGCCTCACTTTCTGTGGGGTCACCTGACCATGAAAAGCCATGGGTGTCACTGGGGCCATATTGGGGGGGGGGGGGGTAAAGCCTCACTTTCTGTTGGGGTCACCTGACAATGAAAAGCCATGGGTGTCACTGGGGTCATATTAGGGGGTAAAGCCTCACTTTCTGTGGGGTCACCTGACCATGAAAAGCCATGGGTGTCACTGGGGTCATATTGGAGGGGTAAAGCCTCACTTTCTGTGGGGGTCACCTGACAATGAAAAGCCATGGGTGTCACTGGGGCCATATTGGGGGGGGGGGGGGGGGGTAAAGCCCTCCCTTTTTGTGGGGTCACCTGACCATGAAAAGCCATGGGTGTCACTGGGGCCATATTGGAGGGGTAAAGCCTCACTTTCTGTGGGGTCACCTGACCATGGAAAAGCCATGGGGTGTCACTGGGGCCATATTGGGGGGGGGGGGGGGGGGGTAAAGCCTCACTTTCTGTGGGGGTCACCTGACCATGAAAAGCCATGGGTGTCACTGGGGCCATATTGGGGGGGGTAAATCCTCACTTTCTGTGGGGTGTCTACCTGACCATGGAAAGCCATGGGGTGTCACTGGGGCCATATTTGGGGGGGGGGGGGGTAAAGCCTCACTTCCTGTGGGGTCACCTGACAATGAAAAGCCATGGGTGTCACTGGGGCCATATTGGGGGGTAATCCTCACTTTCTGTGGGGTCACCTGACATGGAAAGCCATGGGTGTCACTGGGGCCATATTGGGGGGGGGGGGTTAAAGCCTCACTTCCTGTGGGGTCACCTGACAATGAAAAGCCATGGGTGTCACTGGGGCCATATTGGAGGGTAAAGTCTCACTTTCTGTGGGGTCACCTGACCATGAAAAGCCATGGGTGTCACTGGGGCCATATTGGGGGGGGGGGGGGGGGTAAAGCCTCACTTCCTGTGGGGTCACCTGACAATGAAAAGCCATGGGTGTCACTGGGGCCATATTGGGGGGGGGGGGGTTGTAAAGCCTCACTTTCTGTGGGGTCACCTGACCATGAAAAGCCATGGGTGTCACTGGGGCCATATTGGGGGGGGGGGGGGGTGTAAAGCCTCACTTTCTGTGGGGTCACCTGACCATGAAAAGCCATGGGTGTCACTGGGGCCATATTGGGGGGGGGGGGGGGGGTGTAAAGCCTCACTTTCTGTGGGGTCACCTGACCATGAAAAGCCATGGGGTGTCACTGGGGCCATATTGGGGGGGGGGGGTGTAAAGCCTCACTTTCTGTGGGGTCACCTGACCATGAAAAGCCCATGGGTGTCACTGGGGCCATATTGGGGGGGGGGGGGGGGGGGTTGTAAAGCCTCACTTTCTGTGGGGTCACCTGACCATGAAAAGCAATGGGTGTCACTGGGGGCCATATTAGGGGGGTAAAAGCCTCACTTTCCGTGGGGTCACCTGACCATGAAAAGCCAATGGGTGTCACTGGGGTCATATTAGGGGGTAAAGCCTCACTTTCTGTGGGGTCACCTGACAATGAAAAGCCATGGGTGTCACTGGGGCCATATTGGGGGGGGGGGGGGGTAAAGCCTCCCTTTTTGTGGGGTCACCTGACCATGAAAAGCCATGGGTGTCACTGGGGCCATATTGGAGGGGTAAAGCCTCACTTTCTGTGGGGTCACCTGACCATGGAAAGCCATGGGTGTCACTGGGGCCATATTGGGGGGGGGGGGGGGGGGTAAGCCTCACTTTCTGTGGGGTCACCTGACCATGAAAAGCCATGGGGTGTCACTGGGGCCATATTGGGGGGTAAATCCTCACTTTCTGTGGGGTCACCTGACCATGGAAAGCCATGGGTGTCACTGGGGCCATATTTGGGGGGGGGGGGTAAAGCCTCACTTCCTGTGGGGTCACCGTTGACAATGAAAAGCCATGGGTGTCACTGGGGCCATATTGGGGGGTAAATCCTCACTTTCTGTGGGGTCACCTGACCATGGAAAGCCATGGGTGTCACTGGGGCCATATTGGGGGGGGGGGGGGGGTAAAGCCTCACTTCCTGTGGGGTCACCTGACAATGAAAAGCCATGGGTGTCACTGGGGCCATATTGGAGGGTAAAGTCTCCACTTTCTGTGGGGTCCACCTGACCATGAAAAGCCATGGGTGTCACTGGGGGCCATATTGGGGGGGGGGGGGGGGGTAAAGCCTCACTTCCTGTGGGGTCACCTGACCATGAAAAGCCATGGGTGTCACTGGGGCCATATTGGGGGGGGGGGGGGGGTAAAGCCTCACTTTCTGTGGGGGTTCGACCTGACGATGAAAAGCCATGGGTGTCACTGGGGCCATATTGGGGGGGGGGGGGGTAAAGCCTCCCTTTCTGTGGGGTCACCTGACCATGAAAAGCCATGGGTGTCACTGGGGCCATATTGGAGGGGTAAAGTCTCACTTTCTGTGGGGTCACCTGACCATGAAAAGCCATGGGTGTCACTGGGGCCATATAGGGGGGTAAAGTCTCACTTTCTATAGGGTCAACCTGACCATGAAAAGCCATGGGTGTCACTGGGGCCATATTGGAGGGGTAAAAGCCTCACTTTCTGTGGGGTCACCTGACCATGAAAAGCCATGGGTGTCACTGGGGCCATATTGGGGGGTAGAGCCTCACTTTCTGTGGGGTCACCTGACCATGAAAAGCCATGGGTGTCACTGGGGCCATATTGGGGTGTAAAGCCTCACTTTCTGTGGGGTCACCTGACCATGAAAAGCCATGGGTGTCACTGGGGCCATATTGGGGTGTAAAGCCTCACTTTCTGTGGGGTCACCTGACCACGAAAAGCCATGGGTGTCACTGGGGCCATATTGGGGTGTAAAGCCTCACTTTCTGTGGGGTCACCTGACCATGAAAAGCCATGGGTGTCACTGGGGCCATATTGGGGTGTAAAGCCTCACTTTCTGTGGGGTCACCTGACCATGAAAAGCCATGGGTGTCACTGGGGCCATATTGGGGGGGTAAAGCCTCACTTTCTGTGGGGTCACCTGACCATGAAAAGCCATGGGTGTCACTGGGGCCATATTGGGGGGTAAAGCCTCACTTTCTGTGGGGTCACCTGACCATTGGAAAGCCATGGGTGTCACTGGGGCCATATTGGGGGGGTAAAGCCTCACTTTCTGTGGGGTCACCTGACCATGAAAAGCCATGGGGTGTCACTGGGGCCATATTGGGGGGTAAAGCCTCGACTTTCTGTGGGGGTCACCTGACCATGAAAAGCCATGGGTGTCACTGGGGCCATATTGGGGTGTAAAGCCTCACTTTCTGTGGGGTCACCTGACCATGAAAAGCCATGGGTGTCACTGGGGCCAAATTGGGGTGTAAAGCCTCACCTTCTGTGGGGTCACCTGACATGAAAAGCCATGGGTGTCACTGGGGCCATATTGGGGGGTAGAGCCTCACTTTCTGTGGGGTCACCTGACCATGAAAAGCCATGGGTGTCACGGGGGCCATATTGGGGGGTAAAGCCTCACTTTCTGTGGGGTCACCTGACCATGAAAAGCCATGGGTGTCACTGGGGCCATATTGGGGTGTAAAGCCTCACTTTCTGTGGGGTCACCTGACCATGAAAAGCCATGGGTGTCACTGGGGCCATATTGGGGGGTAAAGCCTCACTTTCTGTGGGGTCACCTGACCATGAAAAGCCATGGGTGTCACTGGGGCCATATTGGAGGGGTAAAGCCTCACTTTCTGTGGGGTCACCTGACCATGAAAAGCCATGGGTGTCACTGGGGCCATATTGGGGGGTAAAGTCTCACTTTCTGTGGGGTCACGTGACAACGAAGTCACCAGGATGTCATGTGACTGCTTACCGCCATGGCGGGAGGCCAGAAAACATGTCCTGTCTGCAGGGTGTCCCTCCCGAGGCTGCAGCCGGGTAATGCGGGTCGGTAGTTCCGGGAGCCGGAGATTTATTCCCCCCCAGCAACACCAGGAGGATGAACTTACTAATTACCACACACAGCGAGGCAGCCGCCATATTGGAGACAGGTAATGGGCTGGGATGGGGTAACAAGAGCTTGTAATACATTTATATAGGGCTGACATATACCACAGTGCTGTACATAGAAGCAGTCACATGACCTCCTGTCCCTCAGAGCTCACACTCTAATGTCTCCCCCACACTCACACACTGTTATTATACATTATATAGCGCTGACATATACCACAGCGCTGTACATAGAAGCAGTCACATGACCTCCTGTCCCTCAGAGCTCACACTCTAATGTCTCCCCCACACTCACACACTGTTGTGTAGGTCAGGCAGTGCCATGTAGTTCTTTGTATCTCCAGCAGGGGACAGTCTGTACCAACATTCCTCCTGGTTTTGTTGCTAAGATTGCAGCACATTCTCGGTATCTGTACTTATCCTGTATGTATGGAGGCAGCACAGTGCCGGGTGTCATTCTCGGTATTTGTTCTTATCCTGTATGTATGGAGGCAGCACAGTGCCGGGTCTCATTCTCGGTATCTGTTCTTATACTGTATGGATGGAGGCTACACGGTGCTGGGTGTCATTCTTGGTATCTGTTCCTATCCTGTATGTATGGAGGCTACACTGTGTCGGGTATCATTCTCGGTATCTGTTCTTATTCTGTATGTATGGAGGCTACACGGTGCCGGGTCTCCATTCTTGGTATCTGTTCTTATTCTGTATGTATGGAGGCTGCACAGTGCCGGGTGTCATTCTCGGTATCTGTTCTTATTCTGTATGTATGGAGGCTACACGGTGCCGGGTCTCCATTCTTGGTATCTGTTCTTATTCTGTATGTATGGAGGCTGCACAGTGCCGGGTGTCATTCTCAGTATCTGTTCTTATTCTGTATGTATGGAGGCTGCACAGTGCCGGGTGTCATTCTCGGTATCTGTTTTTATACTGTATGGATGGAGGCTACACGGTGCTGGGTGTCATTCTCGGTATCTGTTCTTATTCTGTATGTATGGAGGCTGCACAGTGCCGGGTGTCATTCTCGGTATCCCTTCTTATTCTGTATGTATGGAGGCGGCACAGTGCCGGGTGTCATTCTCGGTATCCGTTCTTATTCTGTATGTATGGAGGCTGCAGGGTGCCAGGTGTCATTCTCGGTATCCGTTCTTATTCTGTATGTATGGAGGCGGCACAGTGCCGGGTGTCATTCTCGGTATCCGTTCTTATTCTGTATGTATGGAGGCTGCAGGGTGCCAGGTGTCATTCTCGGTATCCGTTCTTATTCTGTATGTATGGAGGCGGCACAGTGCCGGGTGTCATTCTCGGTATCCGTTCTCATTCTGTATGTATGGAGGCGGCACAGTGCCGGGTGTCATTCTCGGTATCCGTTCTTATTCTGTATGTATGGAGGCTGCAGGGTGCCAGGTGTCATTCTCGGTATCCGTTCTTATTCTGTATGTATGGAGGCGGCACAGTGCCGGGTGTCATTCTCAGTATCTGTTCTTATTCTGTATGTATGGAGGCTGCACAGTGCCGGGTGTCATTCTCGGTATCTGTTTTTATACTGTATGTATGGAGGCTGCACAGTGCCGGGTGTCATTCTCGGTATCTGTTTTTATACTGTATGTATGGAGGCTGCACAGTGCTGGGTGTCATTCTCGGTATCTGTTCTTATCCTGTATGTATGGAGGCTGCACAGTGCCGGGTGTCATTCTCGGTATCTGTTCTTATCCTGTATGTATGGAGGCTGCAGGGTGCCAGGTGTCATTCTCAGTATCTGTTCTTATCCTGTATGTATGGAGGCTGCACAGTGCGGGTTGTCATTCTCGGTATCGGTTATGCGTGCTCTGATTCTCGGTATCTCTCCCCTCGGCAGGCGATGGCGCTGTTCTGCAGGAAGCGCTCATACGTGGACTCGCCCCCCCAGTCGGTGGAGGTGACGGTGAAGCGTTGCTCCTCGTGCCCGGAGTCCTGCAAGCCGGCGGCTCCTCCTCCTCCTCGGCACAGATACCGGGATCAGCGGCGGCTGCTGCACGCCCTCTTCTGGAACAGGAAGCTGGAGAAGCGCACGGGGAAATGGGTCTCCTGTGATGACGTCTGCATCGGGGCCCACGCCGCCCAGCACCCCGGGGCCCTGCAGCTGGTGGAAGGTGAGCCCTGATTGGGGATATTTCATTGTACTCTGCCGCGGCGTATGGGGGTGATACAGATCCTCCATGGCCTGGGCTCCGTCTTCCATGGCGCCATCCTATGCCGTGGCGCTTTACCAGGGGAGGGCGCCACCTAGCAAATTATTCATAGGGGCAACTAAAAAACCTGTCTGGGCCCCTTAGTGCTGCACGGCCTGATAGATTCCTGTCCCCCAACCATCCGGCTCCTCCCACTGGCTGGATGGTGACATCACAGAATGTTAGAAGCGGGTCACAGCATTTTAGTTAGTAGCAAGTGCTGCAGTATAACGCAGGGGTCCTGTATAATCAAGTAAAGCTGATTGGAGGAGAGCCAGAGGGACATCAAGGATGTGGCCCCTCCCCTTTCTGTATGCACAGTGCTGATTGGAGGAGAGCCAGAGGCACATTGGGGATGTGATCCCTCCCCTTTCTCTATACTTTTCCCTGCACAGTGCTGATTGGAGGAGAGCCAGAGGGACATCAGGGATGTGATCCCTCCCCTTTCTGTATGCACAGTGCTGATTGGAGAAGAGCCAGAGGGACATCAAGGATGTGGCCCCTCCCCTTTCTGTATACTGGTCCCTGCACAGTGCTGATTGGAGGAGAGCCAGAGGGACATTGGGGATGTGGTCCCTCCCCTTTCTCTATACTGGTCCCTCTCACAGTGCTGATTGGAGGAGAACCAGAGGGACATCAAGGATGTGGCCCCTCCCCTTTCTCTATACTGGTCCCCTCACAGTGCTGATTGGAGGAGAGCCAGAGGGACATTGGGGATGTGGTCCTTCCCTTTCTCTATACTGGTCCCTCTCACAGTGCTGATTGGAGGAGAACCAGAGGGACATCAGGGATGTGGTCCCTCCCCTTTCTCTATACTGGTCCCTCTCACAGTGCTGATTGGAGGAGAACCAGAGGGACATCAGGGATGTGGTCCCTCCCCTTTCTCTATACTGGTCCCTCTCACAGTGCTGATTGGAGGAGAACCAGAGGGACATCAAGGATGTGGCCCCTCCCCTTTCTCTATACTGGTCCCTTCACAGTGCTGATTGGAGGAGAGCCAGAGGGACATTGGGGATGTGGTCCCTCCCCTTTCTCTATACTGGTCCCTGCACAGTGCTGATTGGAGGAGAGCCAGAGGGACATTGGGGATGTGGTCCCTCCCTTTTCTCTATACTGGTCCCTGCATGGTGCTGATTGGAGGGGAGCCAGATGGACATTGGGGATGTGGCCCCTCCCCTTTCTCTATGCACAGTGCTGATTGGAGGAGAGCCAGAGGGACGTTGGGGATGTGGTCCCTCCCTTTTCTCTATACTGGTCTCTGCACAGTGCTGATTGGAGGAGAGCCAGAGGGACATTGGGGATGTGGCCCCTCCCCTTTCTCTATGCACAGTGCTGATTAGAGGATGGCATGCACCATGTGACTCTCAGGAGAGGTGATATTTGGGGGCAGTTTTACATAGCGGGGCATCCCAAATTGGAATGCGCCCCCTCAAAGTGGTCAGTTTAGTTTGGTTCCGCTTTAAAACCCACAGTATTTACTGGGTGATCCGGGAGTTTACACACACAACCCAGGTTTGGTTCCTCTTTAAACATCAAGTGTTTGTCTTTAAAGTGGACCTACACTAAAATGGTACTTCAAACAAGACCATAGGGGTTACCTCTAGAAAACCCCTTAGAATTAAGTCCAAGGGACTAACAATTGCACTCGCCACAATATTAATTTAATCATATTTATTAATTGATGTAGCTATTAAAAACATATCCAATGCCATTAGCGTAATCTACCACAAGGGGGAGCTGTCTGCGAAATTTGTCACTGCTCTAATGAATGTACAAAAACTTATATATCAACCTATATACATTAATCCATTAATATAAAGTGCTAGTGCGCAAAATACAATTCTGTGAGTACTCACCTGTAGAATTGATTTTGATGGTGTCCTGTTCAGGTCGCTCCATTCTTGACAATTAGGTGAACTCTCTCAAGAAAAAATAATACAAAAGAGGATAAAGAACAAGGGTGGGATGGAGCGACCCGAACAGGACACCACCAAAATCAATTCTACAGGTGAGTACTCACAGAATTGCATTTTTCCTGGTGTCCTGTTCGGGTCGCTCCATTCTTGACAATTGGGACATCCAAAAGCAGTGTCCAAGAAAGGGCGGGATCCCCAGTGAGCAACAGCACGTAGTTCAAGACACTACCACCTGAAGCACCTTAGGGCCTCAGCTGATGCTGTTTTTGGCCGTAACATCAACCTTGTAAAACTTTGTAAAAGTATCAACTGAAGACCAAGTAGCGGCCTTACAAACCTGTTTAACCGAAGCCTGGTGCTGAAAAGCCCAAGAAGCACTAATAGCTCTAGTAGAATGAGCTGTAACATGAAGGGGGGTTCCTTCCCCTTGGCAGAATACGCTTGCACCACCGCCTGTCTGATCCACCTGCTGATAGTGGATTTGGCTGGAGGCAAACCCTTCCTAGGCCCGTCAGGAAGGACAAAAAGAGAATCCGATTTCCTGAAAGATTCCGTAGCAACCTGGTAGTACTTAAGGGCTCTGACCACATCCAGGGCATGAAGAGTCCTCTCCTTAGAATTAGAAGGCGCGGGACACAAGGAAGGCAAGACAATGTCCTCATTGAGATGAAAGGCAGAAACAACCAGAAATTCTGGTTTAAGACGAAAAACCACCTTATCCTTATGCCGCTCAAAATAAGGAGACTTCATACAAAGCGCCGCCAGCTCTGAAACACGGCGCACCGAAGTGATAGCTACCAAAAACCACCTTCAGAGTCAGAAGGGATAAAGCAGCATCCCACAAAGGCTCAAAAGGAGGACCCTGGAGAGCAGAAAGCACCAAATTCAAATCCCACACCGGTAACATAGGCTTACGCGGTGGACGTACATGAGTGACTCCTTGGAAAAAAATCTTGATAAGTCTGATTGGCAAAAGATCTTTGGGAAAAAAATAGCCAAGGCCAAACCTGCCCCTTGAGGGTACTCAGCTGGAGACCCGAATCCAAACCATGTTGTAGGCACACCAAATCCTAACCATGTTGTAGGCACACCAAATCCTAGAAAAAGAGAATGTGCGACAAGGGAAAACCCTTAGACTCACACCAGGCAATGTAAGCGTGCCAGACCCTGTAATAAATCATGGAGGAGGATTTCTTCCGAGCCTGAATCATGTTACGCACGACCGAGGCAGACAGCCCTTTCTCCATCAAGATGGAGGTTTCAGAAGCCAAGCCGTCAAAGCCAGCATTTGAATATTGGGGTGGCGTAACAGCCCCTGAGTGAGAAGCCCTGGATCGTCTGGCATGACGTAGCGGTCCACTGACATCTGAACAATGTCCGAACCAACCCCGCCTCGGCCAACGGGGGGCCACCAGGATGGCCGGCACCCCTTCCTGGGCTATCTTGCACAGCACACGACCCAGGAGTGGGAAAGGAGGAAAGGCGTAGAGGAGACTGAACTCTGTCCAAGGAATTGCCAGTTTCTGTGGCGAAGGCCAGAGGATCTCTTAACAGAGAGATGAACCTTGGAAGCTTGTGATTGTGTCGGGACCCAAACAGGTCCCCGTCCGGCTGACCCCAGCGGCGACAGAGCATAAAAGATCTTGTTGCTGAGAGACCATTCCCCCAGACGAGAAGTCCCCCTGCTCAGGGAGTCTGCCTCCTGGTTCTCCACCCCGGGGATGTAAACCGCTGAGATGCAGGGAACATTCTCCTCCGCCCAAGACAGGATCTGGGTCACCTCCTTGAGGGCTCGCTTGCTCCGATTTCCGCCCTGGTGATTGATGTAGGCGACAGCCGTCTGGTTGTCCGAGCGGACCTAGACTGCGCGACCCCCGTATGTGGGGAGTCAAATGAAACAGGACCAACCGGATCGCTCTCCGCTCCAGAAGATTGATAGGTAAAGAGCCACCTGTGGCCCCCACTGGCCCTGGAACATAAGCAACTGCCAAAAGCCTCCCCAGCTGGTGAGACTGGAGTCCGTGCTGACAATCTCCCAACTGGGGGTCAGGAAGGACCTGCCCACTAGAAGATTCCTGGAGTCCAACCACCACGAGAGGGACCGCCTGGCCAGAGGCGACAGAGAATTCCTGCTCCAGGGACTCCTGCGACCGGTCCCAGACAGTCAGAAGATTCAACTGAGGAGGTCTCATGTGGAACTGGGCGAAGGGCACAGCCTCTAAACAAGACACCATGAGACCCACCAACTTCATCCCCAGACGGATGGATGAACGTTGACAAGACAGTAAGGTCTGCGTCTGAAGGCCCTCCATCTTCAGCAGGGGGGGGGGGGGGACACCTTGACCTGAGAGGTGTCCAGCGTCATGTCCAGAAAGGGCCTCACCAATAAAGTAGTGATAGAGGACTTTAGGGGTAAATGATCACCCAGCCGAAATGAGAGTGGACAACACCGTCTGGGTGTCGCTCTCGGCCTGCTGAAGAGATTGAGCAGCAATCAGCAAGTCGTCCAGGTAAGGAAGAACACGAATGCAGTGCCACAAATTGATAGTGCTGATCCTCCAGGGCGAACCTCAGAAACTTCTGATGTCCCTGGAATATAGGGATGTGCAGGTAAGCATCCCTGATGTCCACTGTGGTCATGAAGTCGCCTGGTCGAAGTGATCTCGCCGCTAACTGTAAGGTCTTCATGTGGAAGTGTTCGAATCTGACAAATCTGTTGAGCCCCTTCAGGTCCAGGATCAGTCTCAGATTACCGTCCTTCTTAGGCACCGTGAGTAGATTGGAATAGAACCCTCAACCCCGTTCCTGGAGGGGAACAGGACAATCACCCCGGACAACAGAAGACGTTGAACAGCCATTCTTGGACCCTGCGTCATCAATGGGTTCTGGGATATCCGCGACTGAAGAAATCTTGGGGGCGGCAGAGCAGCCAGCTCCATTTTGTAGCCGGAGGACACCATCTCCTGAATCTACCGATCCGAGACGTGCTGCCTCCAGACGTGAACAAAAAGCAGTAGCCGTCCCCCCACCCGGATGGGTGAGGGCGCCTCCTCATGCCTGAGGAGCCCTGGCAGGAGGCTTAGACTTGGACCCCCAGGCAGGGTTGGGACTACCGCGGGATCTACCTTGTCCCCAGGAATCTCGGCAACCACCAGAAAAGGAAGAACCTCTTCTCCCTCGAAAGGGGCGAAAGGAAGATGAGCCCCGAAAGGGCCACACAGGCTTCCGACGCTGAGGAAGCCTCCCATCTTTAGCTAGGACATAGACGCTCCCTGAACAGTCGAAGTCCCAGGAAGGGAATACCAGTGAGAGACTTCTTGGCAGCGGCATCAGCCACCCACTGTCGCAGCCAGATAGAGCGACGAAGAGCAACCAGCAGGACAGAAGCCCTGCCGCTAGAATCATCCATGGCCGAGATTACAAAGGCAATGAAGCCAGCGCAAACCAAAAGTTCCTTATACTCGTCTGCTCGCTCGTAAGATCTGGCGAAGTCCACGAGGCGTCTCACCTTATTTTGATGGCTATGGAGACAATGGCCGCGGCACAGACAGGACGAAGACCAGCACCCAAAAAAGTGAAAGCGTGACATGCCAGCTGATCCATGCGCATGTCAGCATGATCGCTTAAGGAAGAAGTGTCAGGACACGCCATAACTGTGGTATTGGAGAGCCCCAGAACAGGAGCATCCACCTCCAGAGGACGGGTCCATAGACGACCAACTCCTCTGAAAAAGGGATACCGTCTGTCCAGGCCCTTAGACACCGCCGGCAATTTGTTAGGCCTCTCCCACTCCGTAAAAACCATTTTGGAGAAGTGTCCCTGCTCAGGCAAAAATAAGACGCTGTGTCTCGGTCCGAAAAAGATCCCCCTGTTTCTTTTTAGCCGCCTTCGGGTGTACAATGTGCAAGGTTTCAAACACTGCAGACAACTTCTCCATGTCATCGGGAAGCCACCTGTCCTCGTCCGAGGAAGACCCAGGGTCACTGTCAAAACCACCCGAACGGTCCCCTGAGGAGTCAGAATCATGGAATAACTCACCCTCCTCCATGGAGTCTCGGCCAACAAGGCCTCATACTCATCATCATCGGCAGCAAAAAGCGAATAATCTTGCTCCAAATGCCGCTTCTTACTCGCGGCCTTGCCGGCCACCGACCGTGATAACTGTCTCTCTAGACTGGCCTTGCGTAGCGCCAAGTTCGCAAGAGACCCCCTGCTGGCTCCCCCCTCACTGGGGGCTAAATGCAGACGCGGGGGTTCGGCAAGGCAGGAGGTAGAGTGGGACTGGGGAGAATAGCGCTCGCCCCATCCTGTTCCGAAATGACACTTGGGGTGCAGGGTTCACAAACTGGGGAGAATAGCGCTCGCCCCATCCTGTTCCGAAATGACACTTGGGGTACAGGGTACACAAACCCTGGGGCATGTACCACACAAGAGACATGGCTTAGCCTGCTCCGAGGGGGCCCCAAGCTCAGTATCATTATGGTGATTAGTAGCAAAAAGCACTAACGGCCCAAACCCAGACAATACCCCAATAATGTCCCCCCAATAGATCCACAGTAGGGGGTGGGGGTGGATGGACCAGGAGGAACCACAAGACTGATAATATGGGACCCCCCTGGAAGACACAAAAGTGGACAAACATAAGCATCCCACAGCGCATGCACAAGCACAATAAAAGAATGACCAGACTCACTGACCAGGAGCGGAGCGAGCACCAGGAAGCCAACTCAGTCGATGGGACGCCCCGGTAGACGCGGCGGATGAGGCCGGGACTAAGATCAGAGTACACCTCAGCGCAGGCAGCTGAAAAAAGACGCCCCCCCGCAGCGCGCGAGTAGAATGGCACCCGGGAGGAAAGGACAGCCAGGGCCAGCCGCCAGCGCCTGCACCGCACAGAGGAAGAGAAGCCGACAGTCCGCCGCCCTCCCGAGGAAGGCGACCCCCCTCGCAGAACAGAGGAGAGGCGAAGAGGAGTGGGAGCGAGGGAGGTGAGTACCAGTGAAAACACAGTGGAAGTGAAAACACATAACCACAAAAAATAAAGCATGTTGGATACACAGGGAAGAAAAGGGATCCCTAGGTGGTTCCTCCCCCCCAATAGACTCAGCAATGCCTATGGCCGGCTACCCTTTGGGACAAAGTCTGCAGCCCATAGCGTAGCTCTGTGAACGCCTGACCCTCGGCGTTCCCCTACCTTCACCTGAACCGTAGCCAAGACTGGGAGGCAGTAAGGGTCCCGGAACAGGTGGGAATAGTCTGCAGTGGCCGGCTTGGGATGCCCCGCTCGCCTGCTATATCCATAGAGAGAGATAGCATCCATCTTCGCAGCCAGACTGCAAGAGAATTCTGGGGATTCCTAGGGAGGCAGGTGCCTTTATATGGGTCGGGAGGAGCCACAAGTTTCATCTTGCAGTCACTGCACCACCTTGTGGCAGATAACCCAATTGTGAAGAATGGAGCGACCCGAACAGGACACCAGGAAATTTGATTTCAATCAGAACATGTGCAAAAAAAATGCTTCAGATCACAGGATTAGGTGCAGCAGAAAGTAAACATAGAACATACAATGCCAATATTCTTACACGTGTTAATGCAGCAGCATCCCCTGCGGCCGTGCCAACGCGTTTCGAGACCACCTGGGGTCTCTTTTTCAAGGCACAGGTCCCTCAGAGCACTAGCACTTTATATTAATACATTATATTAATTAATGTATATAGGTTGATATATAAGTATTTGTACATTCATTAGAGCACTGACATTATAAATTGGGCAGACGGCTCCCCCTTGTGGTAGATTACGCTAATGGCATTGGATATGTTTTTAATGGTTTTTAATAGCTACATCAATTAATAAATCTGATTAACTAAATTAATATTGTGGTGAGTGCAATTGTTAGTCCCTTGGACTTAATTCTAAGGGGTTTTTCTAGAGGTAACCCCTATGGTCTTGTTTGAGTTACTTATAGAGGTCTATAGGGTAGTGCACCCCAATAGGGTTACTGTGTGTCGGTGCCACCCCTTCCCCGATTTTCTAAAATGGTACTTGTCTTATCTCTCATTGTATAAACTGTAACAATTGCCCCCTTTGTCCTGCAGAGGGCGACATCTCCGGCTCACAGGTCTTCAGCAATCCTCTGTACCGGCCCCCCGAAAATAAGACCCCTCCGAAAACACCATCGACGGAGCCGCCCATCCCGAGGAACCCCAACAATGCCCCACCCAAGCCTCCGCGCCGCGCCTCGCCCCAAATCCAGAACGCAGAGAAGAGGAGCTGTGAGGGGCCCGGGCATAGCGCCACCACCATCCCCGCCATCCAGGAGCCCAGGTAAGTGACACGCAATCATGTGCCACTTTACAGCCGTATTAATATGTATCACTGTAACTAAATGGCATGGCGTGGGCGCGCACAGCCGAGGGATGCAGGGGATGCCCAATCACAAGTGCGCCTAGACTCCCAACAGCCGTATTAATATGTATCACTGTAACTAAATGGCATGGCGTGGACGCGCAGCGGAGGGATGCAGGGGATGCCCAATCACAAGTGCGCCCAGACTCCAGACAGCCATATTAATATGTATCACTGTAACTAAATGGCATGGCGTGGGCGCGCATAGCCGAGGGATGCAGGGGATGCCCAATCACAAGTGCGCCTAGACTCCCAACAGCCATATTAATATGTATCACTGTAACTAAATGGCATGGCGTGGGCGCGCATAGCCGAGGGATGCAGGGGATGCCCAATCACAAGTGCGCCTAGACTCCCAACAGCCATATTAATATGTATCACTGTAACTAAATGGCATGGCGTGGACGCGCAGCGGAGGGATGCAGGGGATGCCCAATCACAAGTGCGGCCAGACTCCCAACAGCCGTATTAATATGTATCACTGTAACTAAATGGCATGGCGTGGGTGCGCACAGCCGAGGGGTGCAGGGGATGCCCAATCACAAGTGTGGCTAGACTCCCAAGAGCCATATTAATATGTATCACTGTAACTAAATGGCATGGCGTGGGAGAGCACAGCCGAGGGATGCAGGGGATGCCCAATCACAAGTGCGCCCAGACTCCAGACAGCCATATTAATATGTATCACTGTAACTAAATGGCATGGCGTGGGAGAGCACAGCCGAGGGATGCAGGGGATGCCCAATCACAAGTGCGCCCAGACTCCAGACAGCCATATTAATATGTATCACTGTAACTAAATGGCATGGCGTGGGAGAGCACAGCGGAGGGATGCAGGGGATGCCCAATCACAAGTGCAGCCAGACCCTCAACAGTCATATTAATATGTATCACTGTAACTAAATGGCATGGCGTGGACGCGCAGCGGAGGGATGCAGGGGATGCCCAATCACAAGTGCGCCCAGACTCCAGACAGCCATATTAATATGTATCACTGTAACTAAATGGCATGGCGTGGACGCGCAGCGGAGGGATGCAGGGGATGCCCAATCACAAGTGCGCCCAGACTCCAGACAGCCATATTAATATGTATCACTGTAACTAAATGGCATGGCGTGGGAGAGCACAGCGGAGGGATGCAGGGGATGCCCAATCACAAGTGCGCCCAGACTCCAGACAGCCATATTAATATGTATCACTGTAACTAAATGGCATGGCGTGGATGCGCAGCGGAGGGATGCAGGGGATGCCCAATCACAAGTGCGCCTAGACTCCCAACAGCCATATTAATATGTATCACTGTAACTAAATGGCATGGCGTGGGCGCGCACAGCCGAGGGATGCAGGGGATGCCCAATCACAAGTGCGGCCAGACTCCCAACAGCCATATTAATATGTATCACTGTAACTAAATGGCAAGGCGTGGACGCGCAGCGGAGGGAGGCAGGGGATGCCCAATCACAAGTGCGCCTAGACTCCCAACAGCCGTATAAATATGTATCACTGTAACTAAATGGCATGGCGTGGGCGCACAGCGGAGGGAGGCAGGGGATGCCCAATCACAAGTGCGCCTAGACTCCCAACAGCCATATTAATATGTATCACTGTAACTAAATGGCATGGCGTGGGTGCACAGCGGAGAAGTCTCACCAGGCTTATTAATATGCGCGGCCGAAAAATCTGATTGGAGGAGAGCTGCGCCTGTGCTGTGAGAACGCCGGTAAGGTAGTATAGCAGCCATGCTTATATGTTTCCCCCCCTGTACATACAGATTGCTCACATTAATCCGGACCTTCACTCTGAATAAGAGCCCATCTTATATGTTTCCCCCCCTGTACATACAGATTGTTCACATTAATCCGGACTGTCACCCTAAATAAGAGCCTATCTTATGATTCCCACACCCTGTACATACAGATAGCCCACATTAATCCGGACCCTCACCCTGAATAAGAGCCTATCTTATATGTTTCCCCCCCCTGTACATACAGATTGCCCACATTAATCCGGACTGTCACCCTAAATAAGAGCCTATCTTATGATTCCCACACCCTGTACATACAGATTGCCCACATTAATCCGGACCTTCACCCTGAATAGGAGCCTATCTTATATGTTTTACACACCCTGTACATACAGATTGCTCACATTAATCCGGACCCTCACCCTGAATAAGAGCCTATCTTATATGTTTCCCCCCCCTGTACATACAGATTGCCCACATTAAAAATCATCCAACCTGCATCTACTGCATGTTATGAGCCTTTAAACAAAGCAATTCTGTGAGTACTCACCTGTAGAATTGTTTTTGTTCTTGCATGGCTCGGCCTGCTTCAGTATTCATAACAGTTGGGTTATTCCGCCACAAGGTGGCGCAGTGTACTGCAGAAGAGCTGTGGCATCTCCCGGCCCCCTATAAAAACAGGATTAACCATAGAGTTCCCAGCGTAGACAAGCGGTGAGACAAGAAGCCGGGAAAGAATAAAGGTAAAAAATGTAAAAAAAGGTAAAAAAAGCCCCAATTAACTTGGAACAATCACCATAAAGTGGCAACCAAGAATAACGATAACAAGGGTGGGGCGAAGCGGGCCGTGCCATGCAAGAACAAAAACTATTCTACAGGTGAGTACTCACAGAATTGCTTTTTTCTTTATTGCATGGCACGGCCTGCTTCGGTATTCATAACAGTTGGTACGTGTCCAAAAGCAGTGTCCAAAGTAGGGCGGGTTCCCCAATGAGTAACAGCCGGCAGTTTTAAGTCACTACCGCCTGAAGCACCTTGCGGCCAAAAGCAGCATCAGCTGAGGCCTTAACATCAACCTTGTAAAACTTGGAAAAAGTATGAACAGAAGACCAAGTAGCAGCCTTGCAAACTTGTTCAACAGGAGCTTGGTGCCGAAAAGCCCAAGAGGCACCAATAGCACGAGTGGAATGAGCAGTAATCCTAAAGGGAGGTTCCTTCCCCTTAGCAGAATAGGCCTGCTCCACCGCCTGACCGATCCGCTTGCTGATAGTGGATTTAGCCGGAGGCAAACTCTTTCTAGGTCCAGAAGTGAGAACAAAAAGAGCATCAGATTTCCTGAAAGGCTCAGTAGCGACCAAATATAAACTTCAGAGCCCTGACCACATCCAGAGAATGAAGGGTCCACTCCTTGGAATTAGCAGGATTAGGACACAATGAAGGCAAGACAATGTCCTGATTGAGATGAAAAGCAGACACAACCTTAGGTAAGAAATCCAGCTTAAGCCGAAACACCACCTTATCCTCATGCCTCTCAAAATAAGGAGGTTTGATGGAAAGCGCCGCCAGCTCAGAAACTCGCCTTACAGAAGTGATAGCCACCAGAAAGGCCACCTTTAAGAGTCAGAATGGGCAAAGCAGCCCCACGGATAGGCTCAAAGGGAGGACCCTGCAGAGCAGACAACACTAGATTCAAATCCCAGACTGGTAGCAAGGGCTTGCAGGGTGGACGCACATGAGAAACACCCTGAAAAAAACGGTGATTGGCAAAGGATCTTTGGAAAACAATTGCCAGAGCTGAAACATGGCCTTTTAGGGTACCAAGTTGAAGGCCCTGATCCAAACCATGTTGCAAAAATTCCAGAATCCTGGGAATAGAAAACACCAGACAGGGAAGAGACTTAGACTCACACCAGGCAATGTAAGCATGCCAGACCCTGTAATAAATAAAGGACGAAGACTTCTTCCTAGCTGGAATCATGGTATCCACAACAGAGGCAGGCAACCCCTTTTCCATCAAGATGGAGGTTTCAGCAGCCAAGCCGTTAAAGCCAGCGTTTGTAAATTGGGATGGCATAGCTGCCCCTGAGTGAGAAGATCTGGATCCCTGGGCAAGACGTGCAGGTCTACTGCCAACTGCACGAGGTCTGCAAATCAAACTCTTCTTGGCCAACAAGGGGCCACCAGTATCTGACCAGCCCGACCCTGAAGGTGAGTGGTTAGGCCAGAAAAAAACAACTTGATCGCCCTCAGTTCCAGGACGTTGATGGAAACATGGGCCTCCTGTGGGCCCCACCGACCTTGGAACTTCAGGGACTTCCAGAAGCCTCCCCCACCTGTCAGACTGGCATCTGTGGTGACCGTCTCCCAGCATGGGGAAGGTCCTGCCCCCCAGAAGGTTCCTTGAGTCCAGCCACCACGAGAGGAACTGCCTGGCCGGAGGAGACGGAGCAAATTCCTGATCCAGGGACACAGGGTCCCGATCCCAAACTGACAAGAGATGCAACTGAAGAGGTCTCATGTGAAACTGAGCAAAGGGGACTGCCTCGAAGCAGGACACCATCAGGCCCACCAACTGCATCCCCTGACGGATGGAGGGATGAGGACACGATAGCAGAGCCCGAGCCTGCATCTGAAGACCCCCCACCTTCTGCTGAGGAAGGAACACCTTGACCTGAGAGGTATCCAGAGTCATGCCCAGAAAGGACCTTACCAAGGACGGGGACAGAGAAGATAGTTGATCACCCAGCTGAAGGACTCTAGTGTGGATATCACCATCTGAGTGTCCTGCTCGGCCTGAGGAAAGGACTTGGCCACAATCAGGATGTCGTCCAGGTAAGGAATGATGCGGATGCCCTGGTTCCTTAGCAGAGCCTTCACTCCCGCCAGCACCTTGGTGAACACCCGAGGTGATACCGAAGGGTAGAGCCACAAACTGGTAATGCTGATCCTGCAGCTTGAGCCTTAGAAATCTTTGACCTGGGAAGTTAGGCACATGAAGATACGCACCCTTGATGTCCACAGTGGTAATTAAGTCGCCCGGGCGAAGGGCACTGACAGCAGAGCGCAGCGTCTCCATGCGAAAATGCTTGAATCTGACAAATTTGTTGAGGCCCTTCAGGTCCAGAATGGGCCTCAGAGAGCCGTCCTTTTTGGGGACCGTGAAGAGATTGGAATAGTACTCCTGACCCTGTTCTTGATGGGGCACCTGACAAATGACTCCTGACTCTAACAGGCATTGAACCGCCAGAAGCAACCCTTGAGCAGACAGGGGGTTTAAAGACTTCCTGGATCTGATGAATCTTGGGGGCGGGCAGGCTGCAAACTCTATCTTGTAACTGGAGGACACTACTTCCTGAATCCACCGATCTGAAACGTGGAGCCTCCAGGCGTGAGCAAAGAGCCGAAGCCGCCCCCCACCCGGATAGGTGAGGGCGCCCCCTCATGCCTGAGGGGGCTTGGGAGAGGGTTTGGGAGCACGAAAGGAAGGGAGGGGGACGGAGGACCCCCGAAAGGGCCGAGACTGCCTCCTATGCTGAGGCAGCTTGCCATCCTTGGCTAGAACATCTAGACGCTCCCCAAATAGCCGCAGCCCCGTGAAGGGGAGTCCAGTGAGAGCTTTCTTAGCAGCGGCGTCAGCTGCCCACTGACGTAACCAAACAGAGCGGCGCATAGCCACCAAGAGCGCCGAGGCCCTACCGCTCAGCCGCACAGCATCATCCATAGCAGTAAGGATAAAGGCCACAAAATCAGAGCAAACCAAGAGAGTCCTATACTCCTCCCCCCCGCTACGATCTGTAGCGCCATCAAGGAGACGCTTGAGCAGCTTCTTAAGGGCAATAGCTGTAGTGGCAGCCGCACAGGCCAGGCGCAATCCAGCCCCTACACAGGTAAAGGCATGGCAGGCCAGCTGATCCATGCGTCGCTCCTCACTGTCCCTCAGAGTGGTAGTGTCAGGTTAAGGCATGACCAAAGTATTGGACAAGCCTAGCACAGGAGCGTCCACTTCAGGGGGAAATGACCACCTCTTAACAAGATCAGCAGGAAAGGGATACCGCTTATCCAAACCCTTGGGCACAGCAGGCAGCCTGTTAGGACGTTCCCATTCTTTAATTCTTTTAGCACCATAGTGGTGAAATGTCCCTGCTCAGGGAACTCCAGATGCTGTTTATTAGGGCGAAACAGCTCACCCTGTTTCCTTTTAGCCGCCACAGGGCCAGCAATGTGTAAACTTTCAAAGATGTGAGACAGCAAATTATCAGTGTCCTCAGGATACCATGAATACTCCCAGATTCAGGGTCACTATCACAACCCTCCTGCTGGTCCCCAGAGGAGTCAGAGTCCTGGAGCAATTCCCCTTCCTCTAGGGACCAACGTCCAGCAGCGACATCAAATTCCTCATACTCCTCTGTAGAGCGTGAGGGAGTGGAAATCAGGTGCCGCTTCTTGCCAGAGGCCTTCCTAGGAGCATTCCTGGCAAGCTGCCTCTCAATGCTGGCCACCTGCAGAGCCAAATCAGAGCTAGACTCCCTGCTAATATCCCCCTCACTGGGGCCCAATTGCAGGAGCAGGGGAGTAGGTGAAGCTGAGTGAGGCGCAGAGCTGGGAAGCGAAGCAGGCAAACCAGCTTGAAGCGCAAGTACACTCTCAGCGCATGGCACACACACTGTGACACTGTTACTCACAGGGGATACCCCACACATGGAACACAGCCGAGCTTGTCCCGAAGGTCCCCCACGCACGCCTATTCCCAGAAGCCTCCATATGGTGATTAACACAGGCACAATAGGCCAGCGGTGGGTACAGGCTAATACAGAAGCCACCCGGGATGCCCTCCCACGGGATGCCCCCAGAATCGGTGAAAGGGGGGGGGATGAGGGGGAGGAAGGAGTGGAGCCGGGAGAGACCACAACCCAATGGTATCCCGCCTGAAAGACATAAGTGAAAAAGACACATGAGCATCCCACAGCACATACCCCCAAGGGCAATAAAAAAAAAAAAACCCCAAGGGGGACTCGCAGACCAAAGACACCGCAGGGTCACCAAGGCACAGACCGCAGGATGAAGCGACACACTGGAGGAAACAGCGCTGCAGCCAGGAAGGGAGAAATCCAGACGCGCAGCTAATCCAAAATGGCGCCGGCAGGGGTACCTCAAGGGGCGGGCCACGGGGAGACGACGCGATATGCATCATCCTAATGCCCCGCCCCCCGACGAGCACGAAAACGGGGATCACGTGACCCGGCCGCCGCCATGACAAATCAAAAATGCCTCAGGTTATAGCGCCAACCGCCGCGGAGCGCAGCACAAAGCACGCAGCGGCTGAAAAAACACCAAAAAACACACAATAAACGCCAAAACACCACATAGAATACCACTTGCCGATGCCACCCGCCCCCAAACAAAGCCAGAGGGGGGGAGAGAGAGACGAGAGGCCAGCGGCGAGCATCCAGATCAGGGAGGGGGAGGGGGAGGGGGAGGGGGGGACCCCTGAAGGAAAGGAAGGGGAAGCATTCCCCAAAACACTCACCCCCTCAGAAGCAAGGACAGGACTCCGCATCCCTAGTAGGCTCACCATAAAGCCTATGGCCGGCTCCCCTTTGTGGTACAGGGTCTGCGGCTTGGAGCAGCGCTCCCCGAGCACCTGACCCTAGTGCTCTTCTACCCTCACCCGATCCATCAGCCGAGGCTGGGAGGCAAAGAGGGTCCAGAAACGGGTGGAAATAGACTTGCAGGGCCGCAGGCTTGGTTGCCTCGCTCACCTGCGCATAGAGAGAGAGCCATCTTCTATCTTCGCAGTTTCACTGCAGAGGAAACACTGGGAACTCTATGGTTAATCCCGTTTTTATAGGGGGCCGGGAGATGCCACAGCTTTTCTGCAGTATCACTGCGCCACCTTGTGGCGGAATAACCCAACTGTTATGAATACCGAAGCGGGCCGTGCCATGCAATAAAGAAAATCCAAGATGGCGGCTCATGGTACATCAGGCAGCCTGAAACAGGAAGTGCCTTCTGACTTTGTCGCTCTTCATTCTGGGATTACTGACCTTTTCCTGACCCCAGCTCTGCTCTGTCTGAGCAAAGCACAGCTATAACCTGCCCCCTGTACTTTATCCCGCTCTCCTCTCAGTATGTGTAATGCTTCTGAGGCAAGATGGCGGCGCCCGTATCCTAGAGTCCTGAACAGAGTTGCAGCCCAGTGGGGGGAAGAATAATAAGTGACTAAAAACGTAAAATATATAGTTTTAGATGCTGGGGAGTCTTTTTAAAGGGTTTGGGCTTTTCAATAAATCATGGTGAAGGTCCAGTTTAAAGTCTCACCAGGCTTATTAATATGCGCGGCTGAAGAAGCTGATTGGAGGAGGGCTGCACATGTGGGAACGCCGGTGAGGTAGTATAGCGGCCGATCCCAGTGCTGTTGCTCACTGGTGCCATGGTGGTGCACTTCGAAGCACCAGATCTCTGGACCTAAGGGGGCTAATGACCCACACGAGGCGTCGTTGGGAAGAGAAGAACCTCAGGTATACACCCCTGCATGGGCCTGTAGATTGGGGCTGACAGGACCAAGTGGCAGTACCTCAAAATACTAGTACTGTTGCTTGCTGGCGCCGGGGTGGTGCATTTCTAAGCATCGGATCTCCGGACCTAGGGGAGGGAAAGGTGAGAACCTCAGGAAAAAACCCCTGTAAGGGCGTGTGGATCAGAGGCAGACCGGACCAATTGGTGGTACCGCAAAATACCAGTACTGTTGCTTGACAGCCCGGGGGTGGTACACCTCCAAGTGCTAGATTTCTGGACCAAGAGGAGCTAACGACCGATTGAAGATGCTGTTGGAAAGAGGAGAAGCTCAGGTTTATGCCCCTGTAAGGGCGTGTGGATCGGTGGCAGATTGGACCAAGCAGTGGTACCACAAATTCCGGTACTGTTGCTCACAGAACTGGTACACTTCCAAGCACTGGATCTCCGGACCTAGGTTGGCTAATGACCCCCTGGTGGTGCTGCTCATGGACGCCGGGGTGGTACACTTCCAAGTGCCGGATCTTCCCAACTAGAGGGGCTAACGGCCCACTGGGAGAACATCAGGTTTACAACCCTGTAAGGGCATGTGGATCAGGGCAGACTGGACAAAGTGGTGGTACCGCAAAATACAGGTATTGTTGCTTGCTGGCCCCGGGGTGGTACATTTCCAAGTGCCGGATCTCCGGATAAAGAGGAGCTAACGACCCATTGAAGATGCCGCTGGAAAGGGGAGAACCTTAGGTATACACCCCTGTAACGGCATGTGGATCGGTTGCAGACCGGACCTTGTGGTAGTACCGAAAATTCACGGTACTGTTGCTCGCCAGCCGGGGGGTGATACACTTCCAAGCACTGGATTTCCGGAACTGCAAAATCCCAGTGCTGTTGCTCACTGGTGCCGGAGTGGTGCATTTCTAAGCACCGGATCTCTGGACCTAGGGGTGCTAATGACCCATAGGAGGTGTTGTTTGAAAGGGGAGAACCCCAGGTATGCACCCCTGCAGGGGCGTGTGGATTGGTGCCGAATGGACCAAGCAGCAGTACCGCAAAATACCGGTACTGTTGCTCGCTGGCGCCGGGGTGG
The DNA here is from genome assembly GCA_027917425.1 of Gastrophryne carolinensis. Classification (NCBI taxonomy): domain Eukaryota; kingdom Metazoa; phylum Chordata; class Amphibia; order Anura; family Microhylidae; genus Gastrophryne; species Gastrophryne carolinensis. The sequence continues at coordinate 191,017,568 of CM051242.1, forward strand.
TGCGCTTCTAAGCACTGGATCTCCGCACCTAGGGGTGCTAATGACCCACTGGTGGTGCCGTTGGAAAGAGAACCTCAGGAAAATACCCCTGTAAGGGCATGTGGATAGGTTGCAGACCGGACCATGTGGTGGTACCGCAAATTCCCATTACTGTTGCTCGCCGGCCCGGGGGTGGTACACTTCCAAGCGCTGGATTTCCGGAACTGCAAAATCCCAGTGCTGTTGCTCACTGGTGCCGGGTGGTGCAATACTAAGCATCGGATCTCCGGACCTAGGGGGGCTAATGACACACTGGAGCTGTCGTCAGAAAGGAGAGAACCTCAGGTATACACCCCTGCATTGGGCCTGTGGATTGAGGCTGACAGGATCAAGTGGCAGTAAATTACCGGTACTGTTGCTTGCTGGCGCCGGGGCGGTGCATTTTTAAGCACCGGAACTCTGGACCTAAGGGGGCTAATGACCCACTGGTGGTGCTGTTGGAAAGAGGAGAACCTCAGGTAAACACCCCTGTAAGGGCATGTGGATCGGTGGCAGACTGGATCAAGTGGCAGTACTGCAAATTCCCGGTACTGTTGCTCGCCGGCCAAGTAAAAGGAACACCAGGCTCCAGTGGGGATTTCATTCGGCCATTATAAAAAGATAATACAGGGCAAATATGGCAGCACAATGGATTAATTAAAAACCTTCCTGGGGCCATGGCACCATCCCCCGTGGTAACTCCTGGGAATAGAAATGGAGGGGTTTATTAATTTTGGAGGGTATTTAGCGGTCATAGGTTTTCACTGATTCTTGTGCATTTCATCACCTATTTAATTCATTTGTAGGTTATTGTTGGCATTTATATTCTATTTTTTTATTTGTTAAATAGATTCTGTTTAATATATTCTATTTAATTCATTTGTAGGTTATTGTTGCCATTTATTTTCTATTTTTTTATTTGTTATATAGATTCTATTTAATTATATTTAAATATATTCTATTTCATTCATTTGTATGTTATTGTTGCCATTTATATTCTATTTTTTTATTTGTTATATACCGTAGATTCTATTTAATTCTATTTAAATATATTCTATTTAATTTATTTGTAGGTTATTGTTGCCATTTATATATATTTTTTTATTTGTTATATAGATTCTATTTAATTCTATTTAAATATATTCTATTTCATTCATTTGTAGGTTATTGTTGCCATTTATATTCTATTTTTTTTATTTGTGATAAATTATTATTTGTATGCTGGTGTGCGTCCTCTGTTGGTTGTTGTATAAGACTGTGATGTATGAAGGTGCACAATAACTCGGGAGAGGCCGCCCTATAAATCGCTGTGGCCCCGATGACCCTGATCTATCAATCTATTGCCTCTAACGATCTCCTTTTCCTCACTCAGCCTTATTGAAAGATTGATCAACAGAGACTCGGCTCGATGGAAGAGGAAGGAGTCCAAGTTTGTGCACACGCGTGAGTCTGGCCAATGGGGGCTGGGGGGCGGGGCCGGCGTCAGCACTGGGCATAGCAGGACAGGTGCCAGGGCCCCACCTCATAAGGGGACAGGGGAGCAGGGCGGGCGTCAGCACTGGGCCCTTTTTTTGTTATTCCTTTTTTTCTTTGTTTTTTTTGTCCTGGTCATACCTTTTTTCTTTTTTGTTCCTTCTTTTCTTTCCGCCCTTCTTTTTTTCCTTGTCATCCCTTCTTTATTTCTCTCATTGCTTATATTCTTTCTTTCTGTTATTCCTTCTTTTTTTCCTGTCATTCCTTCTTTTTCATTTTTTGTCATTCCTTCCTTTCTTTTTTTCTTTCTTTCTGTCATTCCTTCTTTTTTTGTCATTCCTTCTTTTTTGTCATTCCTTCTTTGTCATTCCTTCTATTCTTTGTCATTCATTCTTTTTTCTGTGCCTTTTCTTCCTTTGTGTCATTCCTTCCTTTCTTTTTTTTTTTTTTTTCTTTCTTTCTGTGTCATTCCTTCTTTTCTTTCTGTCATTCCTTCTTTTCTTTCTGTCATTCCTTCTTTTCTTTCTGTCGTTCCTTCTTTTCTTTCTGTCGTTCCTTCTTTTCTTTCTGTCATTCCTTCTTTTCTTTCTGTCATTCCTTCTTTTCTTTCTGTCGTTCTTTTCTTTCTGTCGTTCTTTTCTTTCTGTCATTCCTTCTTTTCTTTCTGTCATTCCTTCTTTTCTTTCTGTCGTTCCTTCTTTTCTTTCTGTCGTTCCTTCTTTTCTTTCTGTCGTTCCTTCTTTTCTTTCTGTCGTTCCTTCTTTTCTTTCTGTCGTTCCTTCTTTTTTCTGTGCCTTTTCTTCCTTTGTGTCATTCCTTCCTTTTTTTTCTTTCTGTGTCATTCCTTCTTTTCTTTCTGTCATTCCTTCTTTTTTTCCGTGCCTTTTCTTCCTTTGTGTCATTCCTTCCTTTCTTTTTTTCTTTCTTTCTCTGTCATTCCTTTCTTTCTTTTTTCTTTATTTCTCTGTCGTTCCTTCTATTCTTCCTTTGTGCCATTCATTTCTTTCTTTCTTTCTTTCTTTCTTTCTTTCTTATTTTTCTTTGTCTCATTCGTTCTATTCCTCTTTTCTTTCACACGTTCTTTCCATCTTGCTGACGTTCCTTATCTTCTTACTCACCCTTTCTATCCTTCTCCTGTTTTTTGTTTTCTTTCCATCCATTACATTCCATCCTTCTTTTTTCACACTCTTTCTTTCCCTGTCTTAGGAGACCTTAAAGGGATTAACTGTCATTCAGCAGCTTCACCCCATCACGGCTGCGCACTCCCTTCCTGTCAGAACGCAGCTCCTCCTGGAAATAGAAACAAAACAGATTAGTGACACGCCCCCTGAATTCCTTTGCCATAGACCACCAATCATAGGGCTAAGCTGGTGCCATAGACCACCAATCATATGTCTAAGCTGGTGGTCTAAAGCTCCGCCTCATCAGACATGTGGACACTGGGAGAAAGGGAGAACGGCCGCGGTGATGACAATGCCCGTCTTACAGACCCCGCCCATTATGCTGATTATTATGCAGCTTCACAGAGCCAAGGGCCATAGACCACCAATCATATGTCTAAACTGGTGGTCTAAAGCTTCGCCTCATCAGACATGTGGACACTGGGAGAGGGGGAGAACAGCCGGAGTGATGACAATGCCTTTCTTACAGACCCCGCCCATTATGCTGATTATTATCACAGAGCCAAGGGCCATAGACCACCAATCATATGTCTAAACTGGTGGTCTAAAGCTCCACATCATCAGACATGCAGACACTGGGAGAGAGGGAGAACAGCCGGGGTGATGACAATGCCTGTCTTACAGACCCCGCCCATTATGCTGATTATTATGCGGCATTACAGAACCAAGGGCCATAGACCACCAATCATATATCTAAGCTGGCGGTCTAAAGCTCCGCATCATCAGACATGCGGACACCGGGAGAAAGGGAGAACAGCCAGGGTGATGACAATGCCTGTCTTACAGACCCCGCCCATTATGCTGATTATTATCACAGAGCCAAGGGCCACGCCCAAATATTCCAAATGATAAACAGGAGGAAACTGTAAACCACGATATCTCAGCTATTTCTTTGCCATGGACCACCAATCATATGTCTAAGCTGGTGGTCTAAAGCTCCACATCATCAGACATGTGGACACTGGGAGAGAGGGAGAACAGCCGGGGTGATGAGAATGCCTGTCTTACAGACCCCGCCCATTATGCTGATTATTATGCGGCATCACAAAGCCAAGGGCCATAGACCACCAATCATATGTCTAAGCTGGCGGTCTAAAGCTCCACATTATCAGACATGTGGACACTGGGAGAATAGCCAGAGTGATGACAATGCCTGTCTTACAGACCCCGCCTATTATGCGGCATCACAGAACCAAGGGCCATAGACCACCAATCATATGTCTAAGCTAGTGGCCTATACCTGGAGCCGGCCCTGCATGGGAGGGTGGTGGTGGTTCAGGGCTCACCTTCTCTTCTCTTCCCGCACCCAGAGCCTCTGTATCAGGATTACTGCGTGTATTATACAAAGAGCAGCGCGGCCCAGTCCCCCTCCGTCCTGTCCGGGGAGGTCTCCTTCGCTTTCGCCGCCGTCGTCTCCTCCGCTTTGCTCGGGGCGAACCCCGACGGCGCCGCCCCCCGACATTACACATCGGCCCTGTGGCAGGAGCTGCCCGAAGTGAAGAAAGGGGGGATCGCCGGGACCCTGAGCCCGAAACAGAAGCAGCTGCAAGAGGTGAGAAGCGCCCATACCTCCCGAATGTCCCTCTTTTGTGTCCCCCTGTCCTTCATTTGCCTATTCAAAGTGTTTCTATTGTAACTGTTACATCTGATCTCCTATCCATCCCTCAATGAGGGGGCGTGGCTTCATATCCCTCAATGAGGGGGAGTGACTTCATCATCCCTCACTGAGGGGGCGTGGCTTCATATCCCTCAATGAGGGGGCGTGGCTTCATATCCCTCAATGAGGGGGCGTGGCTTCATATCCCTCAATGAGGGGGAGTGACTTCATCATCCCTCACTGAGGGGGTGTGGCTTCATCTATCCCTCAATGAGGGGGCGTGGCTTCATCCATCAATGAGGGGGAGTGACTTCATCATCCCTCAATGAGGGGGTGTGGCTTCATCTATCCCTCAATGAGGGGGCGTGGCTTCATCCATCAATGAGGGGGAGTGACTTCATCATCCCTCAATGAGGGGGTGTGGCTTCATCTATCCCTCAATGAGGGGGTGTGGGTTCATCTATCCCTCAATGAGGGGGTGTGGCTTCATATCCCTCAATGAGGGGGTGTGGCTTCATATCCCTCAATGAGGGGGAGTGGGTTCATATCCCTCAATGAGGGGGAGTGGGTTCATATCCCTCAATAAGGGGGTGTGACTTCATCCATCAATGAGGGGCGGGGCTGATCTATGTCTCCTCCCCCAGGCTATATTTGAGGTGGTGACATCAGAGGCCTCGTACCTGCGCAGTCTGTCGGTGGCCGTCAATCATTTCCAGAAATCCAAGAAGCTCTGCGAGTGTCTCCTGACATCTGAGAAGCACGCGCTCTTCTCCAACCTGCCCGGCGTCCGAGAGGCCAGCGAGAGGTACCGACCAGGGACTAGGAGGCCGGCGAGTCTCGCCCGGGCATCTCTGGGATGACTTATTATTTCTTTCTCGCTCTCTTTTTCCCTCTGTCATTTCTTCTTTTCTTTGTTTCTTTGTCATTCCTACTTTTCTCTTTCTTTGTTGTTCCTTCTTTTTTCTTCACCTTTGTTTTATCTTGCATTGTCATACCTTTTCTTTTTTCGTTCTCTTTGTCGTTCCTTCCTTTCCTCCCTTCGTTTTTCTTTGCCATTCCTTCTTTATTTCAGTAATTCCCTTATTTTCTTTCTGTGTCATTTCTTCCTTTTTTTTTTCTTTTTTTTGTTATTCCTTCTATTTGGTCTTTTGTGTCATTCCTTCCTTCCTTTCCTTTTTCATTCTTAGTTATTTTTCTTTCTTTCTATGTTTCTTCCCTTTGTTTTGTCTTTGTCATATCTTTTTTTTTTTGTTTTTTCTTTTCTCCCTTCATTTTCTTTGTGATTCCTTTTTTATTTCTGTAATTTCCTTATTTCCTTTCTGTGTCATTTCTTCTTTTTTTCTGTGCCATTCCATCCTTTTTTCTATATTTTGTATCATTCCTTCTATTCCTTTTGTGTCATTCCTTCCTTTCTTTTTTTATGTTGTCATTCCTTTTCTTTCTTTCTATTTCTTTCTTTCTTTCTTTTTCTTTCTTTCTTTCATTCTTTCTTTCTTTTTCTTTCTTTCTTTTTCTTTCTCTTTCTTTCTTTCTTTCTTTCCTTTTCTTTCTTTCTTTTTCTTTCTTTCTTTTTCTTTCTATGCTTTTTCTTCCCATTCTTTTGTCTTTCTTTGTCATACCTTTTTTCATTTTTTTTTCTTTCCTCTCAGCTTATCCTGTGCCGCCTCGTCTCACCTCTTCCTGTATCACCTCTAATCACCTTTGCATATATATATAACAGCCTATGTAATGCAGCTTATGCTTTATTGTGGCCCCTTAAAGTGAAGCAATAAGACAATGTGAGCTCGGACCTCTGAGGACGCGCTTCCCTATTATTATCCTGTTTTTCTCTTCTTTTTATACTGCGTGTGATCGTATTTCTCTATGTTTAGACATCTACAAGGCTCAGGAGAGGTAACGGACCTTCACCCTGAATAAGAGCCTATCTTGTATCTTTCCCCCTGTACATACAGATTGCTCACATTAATCCGGACTCTCACCCTGAATAAGAGCCTATCTTATATGTTTCCCACACCCAGTACATGCAGATTGCCCACATTAATCCGGAACCTCACCCTGAATAAGAGCCTATCTTATATGTTTCCCACACCCTGTACATACAGATTGCCCACATTAATCCGGACCTTCACCCTGAATAAGAGCCTATCTTATATGTTTCCCACACCCTGTACATACAGATTGCCCACATTAATCCGGACTCTCACCCTGAATAAGAGTCTATCTTATATGTTTCCCACACCCTGTACATACAGATTGCTCACATTAATCCGGACCTTAACCCTGAATAAGAGCCTATCTTATATGTTTCCCCCACCCTGTACATACAGATTGCTCACATTAATCCGGACCTTCACCCTGAATAAGAGCCTATCTTATATGTTTCCCCCCCGTACATACAGATTGCCCACATTAATCCGGACCTTCACCCTGAATAAGAGCCTATCTTATATGTTTCCCCCCCGTACATACAGATTGCTCACATTAAAAATCATCCTACCTGCATCTACTGCATGTTATGAGCCTTTAATCATCCAAGATGGCGGCTCATGGGACATCAGGCAGCCAGCAGACAGGAAGCGCCTTCTGACTGTGCTGCTCTGCATTCTGGGATTGCTGACCTTTTCCTGACCCCAGCTCTGCTCTGTCTGAGCAATGCACAGCTATAACCCCGCCCCTGTACTTTATCCCACTCTCCTCAGTAAGTGTGATGCTTCTGAGTCAAGATGGCGGCGCCCGTATCCTAGAGTCCTGAACAGAGTTGCAGCCCAGTGGGGGAAGAATTATAAGTAAGTGACTAAAAACTTAAAATATATTAATTTTAGATGCTGGGGAATAGTTTTATAAGGGTTTGGGCTTCTCATTGAATCATGGTGAAGGTCCGGATTAAGGCGCGCCTTCACCCACAAGACTAAACAACTGGAGAGTCAGACACAAGTCTATTAACAATCAGAACTGTTTGTTTACAACTCTTTAACTCTATTAACTGAGTGATGTGTTTCCAGGTTCCTGCTGGATCTAGAGGAAGGCCTAGAGAAGGACATCTTCCTCAGAGACATCGGTGATCGCATCCTAAGACACTGTCCCGGCTTCCACAAAGTCTATATTCCCTATGTCACCAACCAGATGTACCAGGAGAAGCTCATGCAGCAACTGGTGTAAGCTGCCGCCCTGCACATCATGGTGTCTCAGTCCCTACACATGGTTCCTCAGTCCCTACACATGGTTCCTCAGTCCCTACACATGGTTCCTCAGTCCCTACACATGGTTCCTCAGTCCCTACACATGGTTCCTCAGTCCCTACACATGGTTCCTCAGTCCCTACACATGGTTCCTCAGTCCCTACACATGGTTCCTCAGTCCCTACACATGGTTCCTCAGTCCCTACACATGGTTCCTCAGTCCCTACACATGGTTCCTCAGTCCCTACACATGGTTCCTCAGTCCCTACACATGGTTCCTCAGTCCCTACACATGGTTCCTCAGTCCCTACACATGGTTCCTCAGTCCCTACACATGGTTCCTCAGTCCCATGGTTCCTCAGTCCCATGGTTCCTCAGTCCCATGGTTCCTCAGTCCCATGGTGTCTCAGTCCCATGGTGTCTCAGTCCCATGGTGTCTCAGTCCCATGGTGTCTCAGTCCCATGGTGTCTCAGTCCCATGGTGTCTCAGTCCCATGATGGTGTCTCAGTCCCCATGGTGTCTCAGTCCCCATGGTGTCTCAGTCCCCATGGTGTCTCAGTCCCCATGGTGTCTCAGTCCCCATGGTGTCTCAGTCCCCATGGTGTCTCAGTCCCCATGGTGTCTCAGTCCCCACGGTGTCTCAGTCCCCATGGTGTCTCAGTCCCCACGGTGTCTCAGTCCCCACGGTGTCTCAGTCCCCACGGTGTCTCAGTCCCCACGGTGTCTCAGTCCCCACGGTGTCTCAGTCCCCACGGTGTCTCAGTCCCCACGGTGTCTCAGTCCCCACGGTGTCTCAGTCCCCACGGTGTCTCAGTCCCCACGGTGTCCCAGTCCCCACGGTGTCCCATTCCCATGGTGTCCCATTCCCATGGTGTCCCATTCCCATGGTGTCCCATTCCCATGGTGTCCCATTCCCATGGTGTCCCATTCCCATGGTGTCCCATTCCCATGGTGTCCCATGGTTTCCCAGTCCCATGGTTTCTTAGTCCCATGGTTTCTTAGTCCCATGGTTTCTTAGTCCCATGGTTTCTTAGTCCCATGGTTTCTTAGTCCCATGGTTTCTTAGTCCCATGGTTTCTCAGTCCCCATGGTTTCTCAGTCCCCATGGTTTCTCAGTCCCCATGGTTTCTCAGTCCCCATGGTTTCTCAGTCCCCATGGTTTCTCAGTCCCCATGGTTTCTCAGTCCCCATGGTTGAAGGCCCACTTCCAGCATGATGGACCTTTCCAAAAAGGAGTCACACTAATGTTTGGAATAGGGTCCTTTTTTTATTTTACTTATCTTTGAGCTGCTTTTATTTGCTCTTTATGTAAATGTCCTACTATGTTCAGACCCCCAGTAGATTTGAGCCACCACCCCGTGGACTTAATACTTCTAATCCAATCAACTTCCTTGGACGACCAGTAGACTTGGCTTTTGTTTTGGACGCCCGGTAGACTTGGCTTTTGTTTTGGACGCCCGGTAGACTTGGCTCTTGTTTTGGACGCCCGGTAGACTTGGCTTTTGTTTTGGACGCCCGGTAGACTTGGCTCTTGTTTTGGACGCCCGGTAGACTTGGCTTTTGTTTTGGACGGCCGGTAGACTTGGCTTTTTTTTTTATGGACGGCCGGTAGACTTGGCTTTTTTTTATGGACGGCCGGTAGACTTGGCTTTTTTTTTTTGGACGCCCGGTAGACTTGGCTTTTGTTTTGGACGCCCGGTAGACTTGGCTTTTGTTTTGGACGCCCGGTAGACTTGGCTTTTGTTTTGGACGCCCGGTAGACTTGGCTTTTGTTTTGGACGCCCGGTAGACTTGGCTCTTGTTTTGGACGCCCGGTAGACTTGGCTTTTGTTTTGGACGCCCGGTAGACTTGGCTCTTGTTTTGGACGCCCGGTAGACTTGGCTTTTGTTTTGGACGCCCGGTAGACTTGGCTCTTGTTTTGGACGCCCGGTAGACTTGGCTTTTGTTTTGGACGCCCGGTAGACTTGGCTTTTTTTTTTATGGACGGCCGGTAGACTTGGCTTTTTTTTATGGACGGCCGGTAGACTTGGCTTTTTTTTTGGACGCCCGGTAGACTTGGCTTTTGTTTTGGACGCCCGGTAGACTTGGCTTTTGTTTTGGACGCCCGGTAGACTTGGCTTTTGTTTTGGACGCCCGGTAGACTTGGCTTTTGTTTTGGACGCCCGGTAGACTTGGCTTTTGTTTTGGACGCCCGGTAGACTTGGCTTTTGTTTTGGACGCCCGGTAGACTTGGCTTTTGTTTTGGACGCCCGGTAGACTTGGCTTTTGTTTTGGACGCCCGGTAGACTTGGCTCTTGTTTTGGACGCCCGGTAGACTTGGCTTTTTTTATGTACGCCCGGTAGACTTGGCTTTTTTTTATGTACGCCCGGTAGACTTGGCTTTTTTTTTCATGGACGGCCGGTAGACTTGGCTTTTTTTTTCATGGACGGCCGGTAGACTTGGCTTTTTTTTTTCATGGACGGCCGGTAGACTTGGCTTTTTTTTTTCATGGACGGCCGGTAGACTTGGCTTTTTTTTTATGGACGGCCAGTAGACTTGGCTTTTTTTTATGGACGGCCGGTAGACTTGGCTTTTTTTTTTGGACGCCCGGTAGACTTGGCTTTTGTTTTGGACGCCCGGTAGACTTGGCTTTTGTTTTGGACGCCCGGTAGACTTGGCTTTTGTTTTGGACGCCCGGTAGACTTGGCTTTTGTTTTGGACGCCCGGTAGACTTGGCTTTTGTTTTGGACGCCCGGTAGACTTGGCTCTTGTTTTGGACGCCCGGTAGACTTGGCTTTTGTTTTGGACGCCCCGTAGACTTGGCTCTTGTTTTGGACGCCCGGTAGACTTGGCTTTTGTTTTGGACGCCCCGTAGACTTGGCTTTTTTTTTTATGGACGGCCGGTAGACTTGGCTTTTTTTTATGGACGGCCGGTAGACTTGGCTTTTTTTTTGGACGCCCGGTAGACTTGGCTTTTGTTTTGGACGCCCGGTAGACTTGGCTTTTGTTTTGGACGCCCGGTAGACTTGGCTTTTGTTTTGGACGCCCGGTAGACTTGGCTTTTGTTTTGGACGCCCGGTAGACTTGGCTTTTGTTTTGGACGCCCGGTAGACTTGGCTTTTGTTTTGGACGCCCGGTAGACTTGGCTTTTGTTTTGGACGCCCGGTAGACTTGGCTTTTGTTTTGGACGCCCGGTAGACTTGGCTCTTGTTTTGGACGCCCGGTAGACTTGGCTTTTTTTATGTACGCCCGGTAGACTTGGCTTTTTTTTATGTACGCCCGGTAGACTTGGCTTTTTTTTTCATGGACGGCCGGTAGACTTGGCTTTTTTTTTCATGGACGGCCGGTAGACTTGGCTTTTTTTTTTCATGGACGGCCGGTAGACTTGGCTTTTTTTTTTCATGGACGGCCGGTAGACTTGGCTTTTTTTTTATGGACGGCCAGTAGACTTGGCTTTTTTTTATGGACGGCCAGTAGACTTGGCTTTTTTTTTTATGGACGGCCAGTAGACTTGGCTTCTTTTTTGGATGGCCGGTAGACTTGGCTTCTTTTTTGGATGGCCAGTGTCTTTGGCCCACCAGTCAACTTTGCCTCTTCGACACCCAGTAGATGAATATAAAACAGAACCTCATCAGGTGGCTGGAATAAGCTGTAAAGCATCAGCACTGGATCAAAGAACAATGTGTTGGTCATGTTACATTTTTGTAATTTTTTTATTTTGTAGGTTTGAGGATGTTCTGCTATCTCTGTGACATCACACACGGTTTGTAATATGTTCACTATATATTTCTCTCTCTAAAGTAGTCGTGAAAATGGAAAGTTCCTGCAAGTCTTACAGAAGCTGGAGGAGCAGGCCGTGTGTAAGAGACAACTGCTGAAATCCTTCCTGGTTCTTCCCTTCCAGCGGATAACTCGCTTGAAGATCCTGTTGGAGGTAACGGGGCTGCTCTTTATTTTCTCAGGTAAGTGACCAGTTTTTATGGCCATTTTTTGATCCTCCTGTTTCCGCTTTGCAGAATATTCTGAAGTTGGCACCAAGTGACTCCACGTTGGCATCTGCGGTCAGGAGCGCTGCGTCTGCTGTTGGTCAGGTAGGGTTATATACAAAATGGCCGGAAACAAGCTGACTGTTGGTGGTGCTGATACAGGCCTCGATCAAATTTGCACACTTACCTGTCCTAGATCAGGGGTACTAGTACTAGGTGCTATTAGGTGGTACTCAACAAGGTTGCAGACTGACCTGTACCACAACCTGACCTGCTGCCATCAGTACTTTTCCCACACTGGTTTTAGGTACAAAAGCGATTCAAAATATGACTGTAAGGACTTGAACCCGGCAATGTGACATCTATTATTGCTCCAAGTCCACTGTTCTCCCTATTGAGCCAACCTGCTTTTGTCCCTGTGTGTGTCTGCTGAGTTTGTGTTGTTTTCCCCTAATGCTCCCTGTTTTCCCTCATATGTGTTTATCTCCTCTGTCTTCCCTATTGATGTATGTGTCTATCCCCTGCTTCCGAGCTGGATCATTGCGTCTGCTTGCCAAAGTGAACGTGTTCCCTCCAGCCCTCTGTGACACACTTACCTAGCCTTGTGTATTGGGGTTTGTGCCCTTCATAGTCTATATTGGGGCTTGTGCCCTTCGTGGTCTATGTTGGGGCTTGTGCCCTTCATGGTCTATGTTGGGGCTTGTGCCCTTCATGGTCTATGTTGGGGCTTGTGCCCTTCATGGTCTATGTTGGGGCTTATGTCCTTCGTGGTCTATATTGGGGCTTGTGCCCTTCATGGTCTATGTTGGGGCTTGTGCCCTTCATGGTCTATGTTGGGGCTTATGTCCTTCGTAGTCTATATTGGGGTTTGTGTCCTTCATAGTCTATATTGGGGCTTGCGCCCTTCATAGTCTATATTGGGGCTTGCGTCCTTCATAGTCTATATTGGGGCTTGTGCCCTTCATAGTCTATATTGGGGCTTGTGCCCTTCATAGTCTATATTGGGGCTTGTGCCCTTCATAGTCTATATTGGGGCTTGTGCCCTTCATAGTCTATATTGGGGCTTGTGCCCTTCATAGTCTATATTGGGGCTTGTGCCCTTCATAGTCTATACTGGGGCTTGCACCCTTCATAGTCTATATTGGGGCTTACGCCCTTCATAGTCTATATTGGGGCTTGCGCCCTTCATAGTCTATATTGGGGCTTGTGCCCTTCATAGTCTATATTGGGGCTTGTGCCCTTCATAGTCTATATTGGGGCTTGTGCCCTTCATAGTCTATATTGGGGCTTGTGCCCTTCATAGTCTATATTGGGGCTTGTGCCCTTCATAGTCTATATTTGGGTTTGTGTCCTGGGACTTGTTGGGGTTATATGATGTATGAGGTATCTGGATAGGTTCTGGGACTTGCTAGGGTTATATGATGTATGAGGTATCTGGATAGGTTCTGGGACTTGTTGGGGTTATATGATGTATGAGGTGTCTGGATAGGTTCTGGGACTTGTTGGGGTTATATGATGTATGAGGTGTCTGGATAGGTTCTGGGACTTGTTGGGGTTATATGATGTATGAGGTGTCTGGATAGGTTCTGGGACTTGTTGGGGTTATATGATGTATGAGGTGTCTGGATAGGTTCTGGGACTTGTTGGGGTTATATGATGTATGAGGTGTCTGGATAGGTTCTGGGACTTGTTGGGGTTATATGATGTATGAGGTGTCTGGATAGTTTCTGGGACTTGCTAGGGTTATATGATGTATGAGGTGTCTGGATAGGTTCTGGGACTTGTTGGGGTTATATGATGTATGAGGTGTCTGGATAGTTTCTGGGACTTGCTAGGGTTATATGATGTATGAGGTGTCTGGATAGGTTCTGGGACTTGTTGGGGGTTATATGATGTATGAGGTGTCTGGATAGGTTCTGGGACTTGCTAGGGTTATATGATGTATGAGGTGTCTGGATAGGTTCTGGGACTTGCTAGGGTTATATGATGTATGAGGTGTCTGGATAGGTTCTGGGACTTGCTAGGGTTATATGATGTATGAGGTGTCTGGATAGGTTCTGGGACTTGTTGGGGTTATATGATGTATGAGGTGTCTGGATAGTTTCTGGGACTTGCTAGGGTTATATGATGTATGAGGTGTCTGGATAGGTTCTGGGACTTGTTGGGGGTTATATGATGTATGAGGTGTCTGGATAGGTTCTGGGACTTGCTAGGGTTATATGATGTATGAGGTGTCTGGATAGGTTCTGGGACTTGCTAGGGTTATATGATGTATGAGGTGTCTGGATAGGTTCTGGGACTTGCTAGGGTTATATGATGTATGAGGTGTCTGGATAGGTTCTGGGACTTGTTGGGGTTATATGATGTATGAGGTGTCTGGATAGGTTCTGGGACTTGCTAGGGTTATATGATGTATGAGGTGTCTGGATAGGTTCTGGGACTTGTTGGGGTTATATGATGTATGAGGTGTCTGGATAGGTTCTGGGACTTGCTAGGGTTATATGATGTATGAGGTGTCTGGATAGGTTCTGGGACTTGCTAGGGTTATATGATGTATGAGGTGTCTGGATAGGTTCTGGGACTTGCTAGGGTTATATGATGTATGAGGTGTCTGGATAGGTTCTGGGACTTGTTGGGGTTATATGATGTATGAGGTGTCTGGATAGGTTCTGGGACTTGCTAGGGTTATATGATGTATGAGGTGTCTGGATAGGTTCTGGGACTTGCTAGGGTTATATGATGTATGAGGTGTCTGGATAGGTTCTGGGACTTGCTAGGGTTATATGATGTATGAGGTGTCTGGATAGTTTCTGGGACTTGCTAGGGTTATATGATGTATGAGGTGTCAGGATAGGTTCTGGGACTTGTTGGTTATATGATGTATGAGGTGTCTGGATAGGTTCTGGGACTTGCTAGGGTTATATGATGTATGAGGTGTCTGGATAGGTTCTGGGACTTGCTAGGGTTATATGATGTATGAGGTATCTGGATAGGTTCTGGGACTTGCTAGGGTTATATGATGTATGAGGTATCTGGATAGGTTCTGGGACTTGTTGGGGTTATATGATGTATGAGGTGTCTGGATAGGTTCTGGGACTTGTTGGGGTTATATGATGTATGAGGTGTCTGGATAGGTTCTGGGACTTGCTAGGGTTATATGATGTATGAGGTGTCTGGATAGGTTCTGGGACTTGCTAGGGTTATATGATGTATGAGGTGTCTGGATAGGTTCTGGGACTTGCTAGGGTTATATGATGTATGAGGTGTCTGGATAGGTTCTGGGACTTGCTAGGGTTATATGATGTATGAGGTGTCTGGATAGGTTCTGGGACTTGTTGGGGTTATATGATGTATGAGGTGTCTGGATAGGTTCTGGGACTTGCTAGGGTTATATGATGTATGAGGTGTCTGGATAGGTTCTGGGACTTGCTAGGGTTATATGATGTATGAGGTGTCTGGATAGGTTCTGGGACTTGCTAGGGTTATATGATGTATGAGGTGTCTGGATAGGTTCTGGGACTTGCTAGGGTTATATGATGTATGAGGTGTCTGGATAGGTTCTGGGACTTGTTGGGGTTATATGATGTATGAGGTGTCTGGATAGGTTCTGGGACTTGTTGGGGTTATATGATGTATGAGGTGTCTGGATAGTTTCTGGGACTTGCTAGGGTTATATGATGTATGAGGTGTCTGGATAGGTTCTGGGACTTGTTGGTTATATGATGTATGATGTGTCTGGATAGGTTCTGGGACCTGCTAGGGTTATATGATGTATGAGGTGTCTGGATAGGTTCTGGGACTTGCTAGGGTTATATGATGTATGAGGTGTCTGGATAGGTTCTGGGACTTGCTAGGGTTATATGATGTATGAGGTGTCTGGATAGGTTCTGGGACTTGCTAGGGTTATATGATGTATGAGGTGTCTGGATAGGTTCTGGGACTTGTTGGTTATATGATGTATGAGGTGCCTGGATAGGTTCTGGGACTTGCTAGGGTTATATGATGTATGAGGTGCCTGGATAGGTTCTGGGACTTGCTAGGGTTATATGATGTATGAGGTGCCTGGATAGGTTCTGGGACTTGCTAGGGTTATATGATGTATGAGGTGTCTGGATAGGTTCTAGGACTTGGGGTTATATGATGTATGAGGTGCCTGGATAGGTTCTGGGACTTGTTGGGGTTATATGATGTATGAGGTGTCTGGATAGGTTCTGGGACTTGCTAGGGTTATATGATGTATGAGGTGTCTGGATAGGTTCTGGGACTTGTTGGTTATATGATGTATGAGGTGCCTGGATAGGTTCTGGGACTTGTTGGGGTTATAAGATGTATGAGGTGTCTGGATAGGTTCTGGGACTTGCTAGGGTTATATGATGTATGAGGTGCCTGGATAGGTTCTGGGACTTGTTGGGGTTATATGATGTATGAGGTGTCTGGATAGGTTCTGGGACTTGCTAGGGTTATATGATGTATGAGGTGTCTGGATAAATTCTGGGACTTGTTGGGGTTATATGATGTATGAGGTGCCTGGATAGGTTCTGGGACTTGTTGGGGTTATATGATGTATGAGGTGTCTGGATAGGTTCTGGGACTTGTTGGGGTTATATGATGTATGAGGTGTCTGGATAGGTTCTGGGACCTGTTAGGGTTATATGATGTATGAGGTGTCTGGATAGGTTCTGGGACTTGCTAGGGTTATATGATGTATGAGGTGCCTGGATAGGTTCTGGGACTTGCTAGGGTTATATGATGTATGAGGTGCCTGGATAGGTTCTGGGACTTGCTAGGGTTATATGATGTATGAGGTGTCTGGATAGGTTCTAGGACTTGGGGTTATATGATGTATGAGGTGTCTGGATAGGTTCTGGGACTTGCTAGGGTTATATGATGTATGAGGTGTCTGGATAGGTTCTGGGACTTGCTAGGGTTATATGATGTATGAGGTGTCTGGATAGGTTCTGGGACTTGGGGTTATATGATGTATGAGGTGTCTGGATAGGTTCTGGGACTTGCTAGGGTTATATGATGTATGAGGTGCCTGGATAGGTTCTGGGACTTGTTGGGGTTATATGATGTATGAGGTGTCTGGATAGGTTCTGGGACTTGTTGGGGTTATATGATGTATGAGGTGTCTGGATAGGTTCTGGGACCTGTTAGGGTTATATGATGTATGAGGTGTCTGGATAGGTTCTGGGACTTGCTAGGGTTATATGATGTATGAGGTGTCTGGATAGGTTCTGGGACTTGCTAGGGTTATATGATGTATGAGGTGTCTGGATAGGTTCTGGGACTTGTTGGGGTTATATGATGTATGAGGTGTCCTGGATAGGTTCTGGGACTTGTTGGGGTTATATGATGTATGAGGTGTCTGGATAGGTTCTGGGACTTGTTGGGGTTATATGATGTATGAGGTGTCCTGGATAGGTTCTGGGACTTGTTGGGGTTATATGATGTATGAGGTGTCTGGTTAGGTTCTGGGACTTGTTGGGGTTATATGATGTATGAGGTGTCTGGATAGGTTCTGGGACTTGTTGGGGTTATATGATGTATGAGGTGTCTGGATAGGTTCTGGGACTTGCTAGGGTTATATGATGTATGAGGTGTCTGGATAGGTTCTGGGACTTGCTAGGGTTATATGATGTATGAGGTGTCTGGATAGGTTCTGGGACTTGCTAGGGTTATATGATGTATGAGGTGTCTGGATAGGTTCTGGGACTTGGGGTTATATGATGTATGAGGTGTCTGGATAGGTTCTGGGACTTGCTAGGGTTATATGATGTATGAGGTGCCTGGATAGGTTCTGGGACTTGTTGGGGTTATATGATGTATGAGGTGTCTGGATAGGTTCTGGGACTTGTTGGGGTTATATGATGTATGAGGTGTCTGGATAGGTTCTGGGACCTGTTAGGGTTATATGATGTATGAGGTGTCTGGATAGGTTCTGGGACTTGCTAGGGTTATATGATGTATGAGGTGTCTGTATAGGTTCTGGGACTTGGGGTTATATGATGTATGAGGTGTCTGTATAGGTTCTGGGACTTGCTAGGGTTATATGATGTATGAGGTGCCTGGATAGGTTCTGGGACTTGTTGGGGTTATATGATGTATGAGGTGTCTGGATAGGTTCTGGGACTTGTTGGGGTTATATGATGTATGAGGTGTCTGGATAGGTTCTGGGACCTGTTAGGGTTATATGATGTATGAGGTGTCTGGATAGGTTCTGGGACTTGCTAGGGTTATATGATGTATGAGGTGTCTGGATAGGTTCTGGGACTTGCTAGGGTTATATGATGTATGAGGTGTCTGGATAGGTTCTGGGACTTGTTGGGGTTATATGATGTATGAGGTGTCCTGGATAGGTTCTGGGACTTGTTGGGGTTATATGATGTATGAGGTGTCTGGATAGGTTCTGGGACTTGTTGGGGTTATATGATGTATGAGGTGTCCTGGATAGGTTCTGGGACTTGTTGGGGTTATATGATGTATGAGGTGTCCTGGATAGGTTCTGGGACTTGTTGGGGTTATATGATGTATGAGGTGTCTGGATAGGTTCTGGGACTTGCTAGGGTTATATGATGTATGAGGTGTCTGGATAGGTTCTGGGACTTGCTAGGGTTATATGATGTATGAGGTGTCTGGATAGGTTCTGGGACTTGCTAGGGTTATATGATGTATGAGGTGTCTGGATAGGTTCTGGGACTTGTTGGGGTTATATGATGTATGAGGTGTCTGGATAGGTTCTGGGACTTGTTGGGGTTATATGATGTATGAGGTGTCTGGATAGGTTCTGGGACTTGTTGGGGTTATATGATGTATGAGGTGTCTGGATAGGTTCTGGGACTTGTTGGGGTTATATGATGTATGAGGTGTCTGGATAGGTTCTGGGACTTGCTAGGGTTATATGATGTATGAGGTGTCTGGATAGGTTCTGGGACTTGCTAGGGTTATATGATGTATGAGGTGTCTGGATAGGTTCTGGGACTTGCTAGGGTTATATGATGTATGAGGTGTCTGGATAGGTTCTGGGACTTGGGGTTATATGATGTATGAGGTGTCTGGATAGGTTCTGGGACTTGCTAGGGTTATATGATGTATGAGGTGCCTGGATAGGTTCTGGGACTTGTTGGGGTTATATGATGTATGAGGTGTCTGGATAGGTTCTGGGACTTGTTGGGGTTATATGATGTATGAGGTGTCTGGATAGGTTCTGGGACCTGTTAGGGTTATATGATGTATGAGGTGTCTGGATAGGTTCTGGGACTTGCTAGGGTTATATGATGTATGAGGTGTCTGGATAGGTTCTGGGACTTGGGGTTATATGATGTATGAGGTGTCCTGGATAGGTTCTGGGACTTGTTGGGGTTATATGATGTATGAGGTGTCTGGATAGGTTCTGGGACTTGTTGGGGTTATATGATGTATGAGGTGTCTGGATAGGTTCTGGGACTTGTTGGGGTTATATGATGTATGAGGTGTCTGGATAGGTTCTGGGACTTGCTAGGGTTATATGATGTATGAGGTGTCTGGATAGGTTCTGGGACTTGCTAGGGTTATATGATGTATGAGGTGTCTGGATAGGTTCTGGGACTTGCTAGGGTTATATGATGTATGAGGTGTCTGGATAGGTTCTGGGACTTGGGTTATATGATGTATGAGGTGTCTGGATAGGTTCTGGGACTTGCTAGGGTTATATGATGTATGAGGTGCCTGGATAGGTTCTGGGACTTGGGGTTATATGATGTATGAGGTGTCTGGATAGGTTCTGGGACTTGGGGTTATATGATGTATGAGGTGTCTGGATAGGTTCTGGGACTTGCTAGGGTTATATGATGTATGAGGTGGCTGGATAGGTTCTGGGACTTGGGGTTATATGATGTATGAGGTGTCTGGATAGGTTCTGGGACTTGCTAGGGTTATATGATGTATGAGGTGTCTGGATAGGTTCTGGGACTTGCTAGGGTTATATGATGTATGAGGCGCCTGGATAGGTTCTGGGACTTGTTGGGGTTATATGATGTATGAGGTGTCTGGATAGGTTCTGGGACTTGTTGGGGTTATATGATGTATGAGGTGTCTGGATAGGTTCTGGGACTTGCTAGGGTTATATGATGTATGAGGCGCCTGGATAGGTTCTGGGACTTGTTGGGGTTATATGATGTATGAGGTGTCTGGATAGGTTCTGGGACTTGTTGGGGTTATATGATGTATGAGGTGTCTGGATAGGTTCTGGGACTTGTTGGGGTTATATGATGTATGAGGTGTCTGGATAGGTTCTGGGACCTGTTAGGGTTATATGATGTATGAGGTGTCTGGATAGGTTCTGGGACTTGCTAGGGTTATATGATGTATGAGGTGTCTGGATAGGTTCTGGGACTTGGGGTTATATGGTGTATGAGGTGTCTTGATAGGTTCTGGGACTTTCTAGGGTTATATGATGTATGAGGTGTCTGGATAGGTTCTGGGACTTGTTGGGGTTATATGATGTATGAGGTGTCCTGGATAGGTTCTGGGACTTGTTGGGGTTATATGATGTATGAGGTGTCTGGATAGGTTCTGGGACTTGTTGGGGTTATATGATGTATGAGGTGTCTGGATAGGTTCTGGGACTTGCTAGGGTTATATGATGTATGAGGTGTCTGGATAGGTTCTGGGACTTGCTAGGGTTATATCATACCTCCCAACTTCTCAAAACGTGAAAGCGGGACAAGCCATGTCCCCGGCCACACCCCCGTCACGCCCCGGCCACGCCCCCGTCACGCCCCGGCCACGCCCCCGTCACGCCCCGGCCACGCTCTCCAGCTCCAGCAATGTCGGCTGCCTTCACCCCTGCATGCGGTACGTATCCCCAAACCAGCATACCGCCCGCCCCCCCCCACCCCCGTGCGCCTGCCCACCCACTCCCATTAACAGTTCAGCGAGCCAGCAAACAGCCTCACTGCCCGATCTAACTCCGCCCCCAACCCCCTGCAGCTGCCCCGGCACCGCCCCTTTCTCTTCCAGCTCTTACGCCGCACAGAGAGCTGCAACCTCCTGCCCGGTGTCCCAGCCGCCGCCGGATTCCGGGACATGTTGGGGCCCTGCGGGACAACGGGACAAGGGCCCCAAAGCGGGATTGTCCCGCCCAAATCGGGACAGTTGGGGGGTATGGTTATATGATGTATGAGGTGTCTGGATAGGTTCTGGGACTTGTTGGGGTTATATGATGTATGAGGTGTCTGGATTGGTTCTGGGACTTTCTAGGGTTAAAGACCACTTCAAAATATGTGGTCAGGAAATCCAGAAGACAACTTTAAAGGAGTCTTCTAACTTTTACTGATACTCCAGTATCTAAATAAACATTAATAATAATAATACAAGGCTGGGCCTACACGGCAATGTCCCATGCTAGAATTAGTTGTGGCTTTGTCTTACTGACCATCGTCTCCCTCTGCCCAGATTGTGTCTCAGTGTAACGAGGGGGTTCGGAGCATGATGCAGACTGAAGAGCTGGTGTTACTGGAGAAGCAAATGGACTTCAACAGCACCAAGGTGAGTTAGGAGGACGGGCTTCATCCTTACACACTTCAATAGGAAGCCCCTGTAAGGTGAGGTATGTGGTGGGGAATCCCTAGACTCTATCCATACGTGATGCGTCCTTATATGTGTCTTGCAGTCGGTTCCCCTCATCTCCAGGGGCCGCATCCTCGTCCAACACGGAGAACTGCACCAGATCTTCTTCCAGGATTTGGGAATCGGTCACCGCCCCCATCTCGCCAGCAAACCTATTTACCTCCATCTTTTCAGTGACTTGCTGCTCTTGTCTAGCAAAACCGAGTAAGTGTGAACAGCGGCCGCGGCCTTATTGTTGCTTTCTACGATTTATTACTATAATACAACAACATTTTGGTAAAATTCTCTCGCTCTTTATGTTTACGAAGGTGCAGGTGTGTTGCAAAAGATTAGAATATCATCCAAAATTGGTACATTTTTAGTAATTCAGTTGAAAAACTGAAACTCATATTATATAGAGTCAATACATAGTGAACATTTTCAAGTGTTTTTTTTATGTGACAGCCAAGGGAAACCCAAAATTAAGTTTCTCTGAAAATTTGAATAATTAACCCAAAACAGCTGCAAAGGCTTCCTAAGCATTTAAAAAGGTTCCCTAAGTTAAGTTATATAGAAGGCATCACTGACACACCACACAAGGAGGAGAAGCTACAAAAGGTCATTGCTATAGAAGCTGGCTGATCACAAAGCTGTATGAAAGCATATTAATGGATAGTTGAGTGGAAGGAAAAAGTGTGTTAGAAAAAGGTGCACAAGGAACCTGGATAACCCCAGGCTTTATATTGAGGCTTGTGCCCTTCGTAGTCTATATTGGGGCTTGTGCCCTTGGTAGTCTATATTGGGGCGTGTGCCCTTGGTAGTCTATATTGGGGCTTGTGCCCTTGGTAGTCTATATTGGGGCTTGTGCCCTTCGTAGTCTATATTGGGGCTTGTGCCCTTCGTAGTCTATATTGGGGCTTGTGCCCTTGGTAGTCTATATTGGGGCTTGTGCCCTTGGTAGTCTATATTGGGGCTTGTGCCCTTGGTAGTCTATATTGGGGCTTGTGCCCTTGGTAGTCTATATTGGGGCTTGTGCCCTTCGTAGTCTATATTGGGGCTTGTGCCCTTCGTAGTCTATATTGGGGCTTGTGCCCTTGGTAGTCTATATTGGGGCTTGTGCCCTTGGTAGTCTATATTGGGGCTTGTGCCCTTGGTAGTCTATATTGGGGCTTGTGCCCTTGGTAGTCTATATTGGAGCTTGTGCCCTTCATAGTCTATATTGGGGCTTGTGCCCTTGGTAGTCTATATTGGGGCTTGTGCCCTTGGTAGTCTATATTGGGGCTTGTGCCCTTGGTAGTCTATATTGGGGCTTGTGCTCTTCGTAGTCTATATTGGGGCTTGTGCCCTTGGTAGTCTATATTGGGGCTTGTGCTCTTCGTAGTCTATATTGGGGCTTGTGCTCTTCGTAGTCTATATTGGGGCTTGTGCCCTTGGTAGTCTATATTGGGGCTTGTGCCCTTGGTAGTCTATATTGGGGCTTGTGCTTTTCATAGTCTATATTGGGGCTTGTGCCCTTGGTAGTCTATATTGGGGCTTGTGCTCTTCGTAGTCTATATTGGGGCTTGTGCCCTTCGTAGTCTATATTGGGGCTTGCGCCCTTCATAGTCTATATTGGGGCTTGTGCCCTTCATAGTTTATATTGGGGCTTGCGCCCTTTGTAGTCTATATTGGGGCTTGCGCCCTTTGTAGTCTATATTGGGGCTTGTGCTCTTCGTAGTCTATATTGGGGCTTGTGCGCTTCATAGTCTATATTGGGGCTTGTGCGCTTCGTAGTCTATATTGGGGCTTGTGCCCTTCATAGTCTATATTGGGGCTTGTGCCCTTCATAGTCTATATTAGGGCTTGTGCCCTTCGTAGTCTATATTGGGGCTTGTGCCCTTCGTAGTCTATATTGGGGCTTGTGCCCTTCGTAGTCTATATTGGGGCTTGTGCCCTTCGTAGTCTATATTGGGGCTTGTGCCCTTCGTAGTCTATATTGGGGCTTGTGCCCTTCGTAGTCTATATTGGGGCTTGTGCCCTTCGTAGTCTATATTGGGGCTTGTGCCCTTCGTAGTCTATATTGGGGCTTGTGCCCTTCGTAGTCTATATTGGGGCTTGTGCCCTTCGTAGTCTATATTGGGGCTTGTGCCCTTCATAGTCTATATTGGGGCTTTTGCCCTTCTTAGTCTATATTGGGGCTTGTGCCCTTCATAGTCTCTATTGGGGCTTGTGCCCTTCATAGTCTCTATTGGGGCTTGTGCCCTTCATAGTCTCTATTGGGGCTTGTGCCCTTCATAGTCTCTATTGGGGCTTGTGCCCTTCATAGTCTATATTGGGGCTTGTGCCCTTCATAGTCTCTATTGGGGCTTGTGCCCTTCATAGTCTATATTGGGGCGATTATGTGACAGCCAAGGAAAACCCAAAATTTATTTTCACTGAAAATTTGAATAATTAACCCAAAACAGCTGCAAAGGCTTCCCAAGATTTAAAAAAAGGTCCCTAAGTTTGAACTTGACAATGTCCAGAAGGCATCACTGACACACTCCACAAGGAGGATAGGCCACAAAAGGTCATTGCTAAAGAAGCTTCTGGTCACAGAGCTGTATCAAAGCATATTCATGGATAGTTGAGTGGAAGGAAAAGGTTTGGTAGAACAAGGTGCACAAGGAACCGGGATAACCGCAGGCTTTATAGGATTGTTAAGAAAAGGCCATTCCAACATTCGGGGGAGATTCACAAGGAGTGGACGGCTGCTGGAGTCCGTGCTTCTAGAGCCACCACACACAGACGTATTCAGGACATGGGCTCGCATTCCATGTGTCAGGCCACTAATGACCAATAGACAACGCTAGAAGCATCTTACCTGACTGTCTTACCGGACTGTTGCTCAGTGGTCACGGGTGTTGTTTTCAGATGAAAGTAAGTTTTGCATTTGATTTGGAAAATGAGGTCCTAGAGTCTGGAGGAAGAGCATAGAGACACAATCCAAGCTGCTGGAGGTCTAATGTGAAGTCTCCACAATCAGTGATGGTTTGAGGGGCCATGTCATCTGCTGGTGTTGGAGGAAGAGTATAGAGGCACAATCCAAGCTGCTGGAGGTCTAGTGTGACATTTCCACAATCGGTGATGGTTTGGGGAGACATGTCATCTGCTGGTGTTGGAGGAAGAGTATAGAGGCACAATCCTCATCTGCTGGTGTTGGTCCACTGTGTTTTATCAAGACCAAAGTCAGTGTAGCCGTCCTCTGTATCTTGTATATACTGTATGATCTCTATATATTATGTGTATACTGTATGTTCTCTGTATCTTATGTGTATACTGTATGATCTCTGTATCTTATGTGTATACTGTATGTTCTCTGTATCTTATGTATATACTGTATGTTCTCTGTATCTTATGTGTATACTGTATGTTCTCTGTATCTTATATATACTGTATGTTCTCTGTATCTTATGTATATACTGTATGTTCTCTGTATCTTATGTGTATACTGTATGTTCTCTGTATCTTATGTATATACTGTATGTTCTCTGTATCTTATGTGTATACTGTATGTTCTCTGTATCTTATGTCCATACTGTATGTTCTCTGTATCTTATGTGTATACTGTATGTTCTCTGTATCTTATGTATATACTGTATGTTCTCTGTATCTTATGTGTATACTGTATGTTCTCTGTATCTTATGTCCATACTGTATGTTCTCTGTATCTTATGTCCATACTGTATGTTCTCTGTATCTTATGTGTATACTGTATGTTCTCTGTATCTTATGTATATACTGTATGTTCTCTGTATCTTATGTATATACTGTATGTTCTCTGTATCTTATGTCCATACTGTATGTTCTCTGTATCTTATGTGTATACTGTATGTTCTCTGTATCTTATGTATATACTGTATGTTCTCTGTATCTTATCTATATACTGTATGTTCTCTGTATCTTATGTATATACTGTATGTTCTCTGTATCTTATGTATATACTGTATGTTCTCTGTATCTTATGTGTATACTGTATGTTCTCTGTATCTTATGTATATACTGTATGTTCTCTGTATCTTATGTGTATACTGTATGTTCTCTGTATCTTATGTGTATACTGTATGTTCTCTGTATCTTATGTATATACTGTATGTTCTCTGTATCTTATGTATATACTGTATGTTCTCTTTATCATATGTGTATACTGTGTTCTCTGTATCTTATGTGTATACTGTATGTTCCCTGTATCTTATGTATATACTGTATGTTCTCTGTATCGTATGTATATACTGTATGTTCTCTGTATCTTATGTGTATACTGTATGTTCTCTGTATCTTATGTGTATACTGTATGTTCTCTGTATCTTATGTGTATACTGTATGTTCTCTGTATCTTATGTATATACTGTATGTTCTCTGTATCTTATGTATATACTGTATGTTCTCTGTATCTTATGTATATACTGTATGTTCTCTTTATCATATGTGTATACTGTGTTCTCTGTATCTTATGTGTATACTGTATGTTCCCTGTATCTTATGTATATACTGTATGTTCTCTGTATCGTATGTATATACTGTATGTTCTCTGTATCTTATGTGTATACTGTATGTTCTCTGTATCTTATGTGTATACTGTATGTTCTCTGTATCTTATGTGTATACTGTATGTTCTCTGTATCTTATGTGTATACTGTATGTTCTCTGTATCTTATGTATATACTGTATGTTCTCTGTATCTTATGTATATACTGTATGTTCTCTGTATCTTATGTGTATACTGTATGTTCTCTGTATCTTATGTATATACTGTATGTTCTCTGTATCTTATGTATATACTATATGTTCTCTGTATCTTATGTGTATACTGTATGTTCTCTGTATCTTATGTCCATACTGTATGTTCTCTGTATCTTATGTGTATACTGTATGTTCTCTGTATCTTATGTGTATACTGTATGTTCTCTGTATCTTATGTATATACTGTATGTTCTCTGTATCTTATGTATATACTGTATGTTCTCTTTATCATATGTGTATACTGTGTTCTCTGTATCTTATGTGTATACTGTATGTTCCCTGTATCTTATGTATATACTGTATGTTCTCTGTATCGTATGTATATACTGTATGTTCTCTGTATCTTATGTGTATACTGTATGTTCTCTGTATCTTATGTGTATACTGTATGTTCTCTGTATCTTATGTGTATACTGTATGTTCTCTGTATCTTATGTGTATACTGTATGTTCTCTGTATCTTATGTGTATACTGTATGTTCTCTGTATCTTATGTGTATACTGTATGTTCCCTGTATCTTATGTATATACTGTATGTTCTCTGTATCTTATGTATATACTGTATGTTCTCTGTATCTTATGTGTATACTGTATGTTCTCTGTATCTTATGTGTATACTGTATGTTCTCTGTATCTTATGTGTATACTGTATGTTCTCTGTATCTTGTGTATACTGTATGTTTTCTGTATCTTATGTGTATACTGTATGTTCTTTGTATGTTCTCTGTATCTTATGTGTATACTGTATGTTCTCTGTATCTTATGTATATACTGTATGTTCTCTGTATCTTATGTATATACTGTATGTTCTCTGTATCTTATGTGTATACTGTATGTTCTCTGTATCTTGTGTATACTGTATGTTCTTTGTATGTTCTCTGTATCTTATGTGTATACTGTATGTTCTTTGTATGTTCTCTGTATCTTATGTGTATACTGTATGTTCTCTGTATCTTATGTGTATACTGTATGTTCTCTGTATCTTATGTGTAAACTGTATTTTCTCTGTATCTTATGTGTATACTGTATGTTCTCTGTATCTTATGTGTATACTGTATGTTCCCTGTATCTTATGTGTATACTGTATGTTCTCTGTATCTTATGTATATACTGTATGTTCTCTGTATCTTATGTGTATACTGTATGTTCTCTGTATCTTATGTATATACTGTATTTTCTCTGTATCTTATGTGTATACTGTATGTTCTCTGTATCTTATGTGTATACTGTATGTTCTCTGTATCTTATCTATATACTGTATGTTCTCTTTATCTTATGTATATACTGTATTTTCTCTGTATCTTATGTGTATACTGTATGTTCCCTGTATGTTATGTGTATACTGTATGTTCTCTGTATCTTGTGTATACTGTGTTCTCTGTATCTTATCTATATACTGTATGTTCTCTGTATCTTATGTATATACTGTATGTTCTCTGTATCTTATCTATATACTGTATGTTCTCTGTATCTTATGTGTATACTGTATGTTCTCTGTATCTTATGTGTATATTGTATGTTCTCTTTATCTTATGTATATACTGTATGTTCTCTTTATCTTATGTGTATACTGTATGTTCACGTCTCTCTAACTTAAAAAAACATATGAAAACACTTTATAAAAGTTCACTCTTTTTGTATTGACTCAATATAATAGATGAGTTTTTTCGAATTATGATGATTTTTTCAATTGATGATCTAATTTTTTTGCATTGTACCTGTACACGGCTCTTCAGGACGAATGGTCATTGCTGCAGAGCTGTGTGCCTATTGGCCCTTTCCAAGAGCGGATAACTTGACCGACCGTTGAGCGAACGATCAGACGACCTGCACTCGGACGCGGATAATTTGTTGGATAAATATTCGTTAGAATGATCGTAATTTAGATCAAACTACAGACCCAGTTCAAGGATAGATGTCATTTGTATGGCAATGGTAATGAGCGCCGTAGGACTAGGGAGAGGTGAGTTTGTTCAGGCGACCTGGGGCGTTTCACACATCCCCAATAGGGGTGCCCCAGGAGCAAGGACTAAAATCCAGTCTAGCCGGAGCCCCAGTCTAGCCGAGCCCCCGTCCCGAGCCGGAGGCCCGTCCCGTCCCGAGCCGGAGGCCCGTCCCGTCCCGAGCCGGAGGCCCGTCCCGTCCCGAGCCGGAGGCCCGTCCCGAGCCGGAGGCCCGTCCCGTCCCGAGCCGGAGGCCCGTCCCGTCCCGAGCCGGAGGCCCGTCCCGTCCCGAGCCGGAGGCCCGTCCCGTCCCGTCCCGAGCCGGAGGCCCGTCCCGTCCCGTCCCGAGCCGGAGGCCCGGCCCGTCCCGAGCCGGAGGCCCGTCCCGTCCCGTCCCGAGCCGGAGGCCCGGCCCGTCCCGAGCCGGAGGCCCGGCCCGTCCCAGCCCACTTTCAGGACTAATGGTTATTGCCTCAAAGCTGTGTGCTTATTGGCCCATTTCCATGAGCGGATAACTTGATGTAAATTGGTATTAAAAAAATGTAATTAAAGCAAAGCCATGAAACATACAGACACTATAAAGACAAATTTAAAAACACACTATAGACACACAAGGGGGCGCCACTATCATGTCCTCAAAACTCAATTATCTTGTAATAATTCATTCTGTCCAGGCTGTCAGTGCGAGCTTAATTATAAAGTCAATAAAACTAAATACTAATAAATGCTAACAATTACTAATAACTCCTACTGTGCAAAACTCTTGCCAGTGCAACCCCTATATAACTGCTAGTGGACATAAGGAAAAACACATACATATACAATCATAAATGAAACTGATAAGAGGGACAAACCAGCTGGGGTGCCCCCCCGAGATACCCGCCGACGCGTGTCGTGACGCTCTAACGTCACTTCATCAGGGCGAAAAGTTTTTTTTTTGGGGGGGTTGTGTGGGAACCCCTGTCACGATCACACTCTATCAGCTCAGCCAATACGCTAGAGAGAATGTGATGGTACAAGGGTTAAACACCACTAGACCCCTGAGTATGCACTACTAGTCCCAGCAAGTCATCAATTAACCCTAATAAACGTGTTTCACCAGAGCTTCCTACAGGAAGGTGAGCTCATATATTTAGAGATCAAAGGCTAGAGCTGATTAGTTAAACATTTAATCTGATAAAAAGGAATCACAGCGCTGGATGTAATTTTACAATAAGATGACATACAAAAATACAGAGAGAGAGTACAGCCAAAGAGCAGTTCACAAAAAATAAAGTTCTTACGCAGTCCTTTTGAGTGAGTTTCCAGCGGTTGATTATATTGCTTGAGACGATGTTCTGTCTCAGGTTCCTGCTTAGGTTATGTTGCCAAAGCATGTGCCCCCTTAGCATTTATTTAGCTAATTTTGGAGGGAAACGGTTTACATGACATCCCCCATCTCCCTGGGATTCCAAAGGGAGGAGGGATTCCTCTCCCAGGTCTCCTTATCTGATTCTGGTTTATTGTTGGGCAGAGACAACAACCTGCTGCTTCAAAGACATTTGACTTCCCCCATAAAACTGTGTGTGCATCTAGAGGGGGTTTATGACGCAGGAGGGAAAGTTACACTGGTAGTGCGGTCAGCTAAGGTCTAATATATACACATATATACACTCATAATACATATGTTTATTCTATAATCAGGCCTGACAACCCCTGTTTGGCTTTCTATGTTGGCCATAAATACGACTAGAGATGAGCGAACTTCTTGAAAGTTCGATTCGGGCGATTCGCCGAACTTCCCCAAGAAATTCGGGTTCGCCCGAATCGAACTTTCACGAATCGCTCATCTGAAAAAAAAAATGCCGGCATGGTGGGAGCGGGCAGGCCGGCTACGCCTGTCACGGCCCGCTGACAGCGTAGCCGGCCTGCCCGCCCCCACCATGCCGGCATTTGTTTAAAAAGCAAACACTTACCTGCATGGTCGGAGCGTGGAGGCCGGCGCCCTCTGATGACGCGTCCTCTGATGACAGCTGAGAGCGGCGCCGGCCTGCCCACTCCCACCATGTGGGCATTTTTTTTTTTTATTTCAGGGAAAATTCGATCGGCACGAACCAAAAAAAATTCGGGTCGTGCCAAATCGAATTTTCCCTGAAATTCGGAGCGAATTCCGGTTCGTCCGAACCGGTTCGCTCATCCTTAAATACGACGCTCAAGCGCGAACGTATTCTTATTAATCGCAGCCGGCTGATCGATCGTCGCCCGATTGCGATTGTTTGTAAATCGTTCCGTGGAACTGGGTCATTAGTAATAGCTATAGAACCGACGCTTGTGACCACCGAAGATGTTCTATTTCATCTGAACGTAATGGCGCTTGTGGCTTTGGAACTGCTTTAACCTGTATCTTCTTGTCTCCCAAGCACCGGACGCTTCCTGGTAACGGATTACGCCAGAAGAGGGCAGGTGAGGGCCGGACATGTAAAGGCCAAAGCCTTGGGTCTTCCCGGCCTGGTCTTCCTGCTCCGCCTGACGCAGAACCACAGCGGCCTGAGCTGCGAGATCATCCTGCAGGCTCCCAACGAGTAAGCAACGACCCTCATTTCTACCGCTAGGATTAAAGCGGACCAAAACTAACGGCCCTGGAATGTGTAATGCGAAATCTTGAGTCTTGCGATGTCTCGGGTCCGCTTGCTTAGACGATTCCTTAGATCAGGGGGGGGGGGGGGGGCAATTATTTTTTTCCATAGGGGCCACATGAGAAACTAAAAATATTGTGGAGGGGCCGGGCCAAAAGGCTGAACTCAATTATAATCATAATATTAATTGTATTGTATTCATTGTACTTCCCGTCCCTCCACCCAGGCAAGATGGCGCCGGAGCCGACCTCCTTCTCCTCCCCTGGTCGGGCTCTTCTTCACTGTCGGACGCCCGCCCGTCCCTCCTCGCAGCGGGTCGGCGCCTTGCGCACTGTACACAGGCCATCACTTAAAGTGGACCAACACCCAGGATTTTGACTATCCTAGCTATTGGTCCACTTCCATGGTGCACCCCGCTGTGTGAAACCCCCCAGAAAGCCCCAAAAACTCACCTGACCCCGTTCCCACGTGACTCGCTCGTCCAATCGCCACCGACGGGCAAGGAGAGGCAGCGACGGACAAGCTGAGTGCGGGCCGCCGCCTACCGCGCGTCCCTCTTCACAAGCGGCCGGCGCGGGTGGGCCATCACTTAAAGTGGATATAACCCCCCAGAAAGCCCCAAAAACTCACCTGACCCCGTTCCCACGTGACTCGCTCGTCCAATCGCCACCGACGGGCAAGGAGAGGCAGCGACGGACAAGCTGAGCGCGGGCCGCCGCCTACCGCGCGTCCCTCTTCACAAGCGGCCGGCGCGGGTGCGCGCCCTGCTAGAGGGACGCGCGGGAGGCGGCGGCCCGCGCATGCTCGGCTGGAACGAGGATCAGGTAGGATTTTCAGAGATCTGGGGGGGTTTCACACAGCGGGGCACCCCCCCCCCCCCCAATCGGGGTGCCTCGCAGTCAGGGAGCTGATCGGTCCGGGAATCTTATAGATTCCCGGGCCGATCAGGGGAGGGTGTTGGTCCACTTTAAACCGGACCTTCACCATGATTTATTGAAAAGCCCAAACCCTTAAAAAAACGATTCCCCAGCATCTAAAGTTAATATATTTTAAGTTTTTAGTCACTTATTCTTTCCCCAACTGGGCTGCAACTCTGTTCAGGACTTTAGGATACGGGCGCTGCCATCTTGACTCAGAAGCATCACACTTACTGAGGAGAGGGAAGCAGGATAAAGTGCAGGGGGGGTTATAGCTGTGCTTTGCTCAGACAGAGCAGAGCTGGGGTCAGGAAAAAGGACAGCAATCCCAGAATGCAGAGCGGCACAGTCAGAAGGCACTTCCTGTTTGCAGGCTGCCTGATGCTCCATGGGCCGCCATCTTGGATGTTTAAAGGCTCATAACATGCAGTAGATGCAGGTAGGATGATTTTTGGGCAATCTGTATGTACAGGGTGGGGGAAACCTATAAGATAGGCTCTTATTCAGGGTGAGGGTCCAGATTAATGTGGGCAATCTGTATGTACAGGGTGTGGGAAACATATAAGATAGGCTCTTATTCAGGGTGAGGGTCCGGATTAATGTGGGCAATCTGTATGTACGGAGGGGAAACATATAAGATAGGCTCTTATTCAGGGTGAAGGTCCGGATTAATGTGGGCAATCTGTATGTACAGGGTGTGGGAAACATATGAGATAGGCTCTTATTCAGGGTGAAGGTCCGGATTAATGTGAGCAATCTGTATGTACGGAGGGGAAACATATAAGATAGGCTCCTAATCAGGGTGAAGGTCCGGATTAATGTGGGCAATCTGTATGTACAGGGTGCTGGAAACATATAAGATAGGCTCTTATTCAGGGTGAGGGTCCGGATTAATGTGGGCAATCTGTATGTACAGGGTGTGGGAAACATATAAGATAGACTCTTATTCAGGGTGAGGGTCTGGATTAATGTGGGCAATCTGTATGTACAGGGTGTGGGAAACATATAAGATAGACTCTTATTCAGGGTGAGGGTCTGGATTAATGTGGGCAATCTGTATGTACAGGGTGTGGGAAACATATAAGATAGACTCTTATTCAGGGTGAGGGTCCGGATTAATGTGGGCAATCTGTATGTACAGGGTGTGGGAAACATATAAGATAGACTCTTATTCAGGGTGAGGGTCCGGATTAATGTGGGCAATCTGTATGTACAGGGTGTGGGAAACATATAAGATAGGCTCTTATTCAGGGTGAAGGTCCAGATTAATGTGGGCAATCTGTATGTACAGGGTGTGGGAAACATATAAGATAGGCTCTTATTCAGGGTGAGGGTCCGGATTAATGTGGGCAATCTGTATGTACGGAGGGGAAACATATAAGATAGGCTCTTATTCAGGGTGAAGGTCCGGATTAATGTGGGCAATCTGTATGTACAGGGTGTGGGAAACATATGAGATAGGCTCTTATTCAGGGTGAAGGTCCGGATTAATGTGAGCAATCTGTATGTACGGAGGGGAAACATATAAGATAGGCTCCTAATCAGGGTGAAGGTCCGGATTAATGTGGGCAATCTGTATGTACAGGGTGTGGGAAACATATAAGATAGGCTCCTAATCAGGGTGAAGGTCCGGATTAATGTGGGCAATCTGTATGTACAGGGTGTGGGAAACATATAAGATAGACTCTTATTCAGGGTGAGGGTCCGGATTAATGTGGGCAATCTGTATGTACAGGGTGTGGGAAACATATAAGATAGACTCTTATTCAGGGTGAGGGTCCGGATTAATGTGGGCAATCTGTATGTACAGGGTGTGGGAAACATATAAGATAGGCTCTTATTCAGGGTGAGGGTCCGGATTAATGTGGGCAATCTGTATGTACAGGGTGTGGGAAACATATAAGATAGACTCTTATTCAGGGTGAGGGTCTGGATTAATGTGGGCAATCTGTATGTACAGGGTGTGGGAAACATATAAGATAGACTCTTATTCAGGGTGAGGGTCTGGATTAATGTGGGCAATCTGTATGTACAGGGTGTGGGAAACATATAAGATAGACTCTTATTCAGGGTGAGGGTCCGGATTAATGTGGGCAATCTGTATGTACAGGGTGTGGGAAACATATAAGATAGACTCTTATTCAGGGTGAGGGTCCGGATTAATGTGGGCAATCTGTATGTACAGGGTGTGGGAAACATATAAGATAGGCTCTTATTCAGGGTGAAGGTCCGGATTAATGTGAGCAATCTGTATGTACAGGGTGTGGGAAACATATAAGATAGACTCTTATTCAGGGTGAGGGTCCGGATTAATGTGAGCAATCTGTATGTACAGGGGGGGAAACATACAGGATAGGCTCTTATTCAGGGTGAGGGTCCGGTTTAAGTGATCGTCTGTGTACAGGGCGGGAGGCAGGAGGCGCCGACCCACTGCGAAGAGAGATGGCACCTCGCAGGCAGCACAAGCAGAGGGACGCCGAATCACGAGCGGAGGGACTCCGCCAGCCAGCTCGGCCCGGGCCGGTCAGAGCCAATCAAAGGGCCATTTAAGGCACGCGGGCCGTACAATGCCCAGGTCTGCCTTAGATGATGCGACGGGCAACTCGGTAAAACTCGCCTCTCCCTGGTCCAACGGAGCATTTGCCGGCTCTTGTCCAATTTGAGCCTTTTGTCATGTTTACATCCTTCGGCAAAGTGCTCTGATGCACCCTGCGCTGCCGCATCCTCAGCGGCGTGCACACTCCTGCTCCAAGCTTATCCGAATGGCTGGGCGGGATTCCTAGGCCGATCGATTCCCTTCCCCCCCCCCCGGGGCATCCAAAATCGGGACGCCCGCTGTGTGATACCCCCCAAGTCACCCCATACACTTACCTTGTTTCCCGGTCCATTGGCGCATGTGTGAGCCGCGGCTGCATCCCCGCTATCCCTCTAGCAGGGCGCGTGCCCACATCAGGCATTTGTGAATGTCCGGTGCGGGCACGCTCCCTGTTAGAGGAAAGCGGGGGATGCGACTGCCAGTGCGTTTGCAGCCGCTGGCCTTAGACGCTGTCTTAGATGGCGTAACGTCAGCGGATCCGAGCGCGCTGATTGGACGAGCGCCCGCACATGCGCCATAGGACCGGGAACAGGTGAGTTTCTTCGGTGATATGAGGGTTTCACACAGCAAAAAACCAAGGAAAGGACCAAAACCCAGAATAGTCAAAATACTGGGTTTTTGGCCACAAAAAAAAAAAAAAAAAAAACCCGACCCTGAGAAATTTTTAATACGACTTTTGTGGACGTTCCATAAAACAAGAATAAAATCACTGTAAAACTTTCTTCTGAATTGTTTTCGCAGGAAAGAGCGGGAGCGTTGGATCTCCCAGATCACCAATCAGATGTCGCAGGAGACCAGCTAACTGCCGGCGAGACGCAAAGCGCTGGAGGTAACCCGTCGCTTGTCATTGAGCGTCGCATCTAAAGTGACCCCGCAGGGGCGTGCTGCTGTCTCCAGGCCCATAATGCGAGGAGACTCCTCAAAATCCTCATTAATACCCCAACCAAGAGCCAGACTGACCTCTCTGGGGCCTGTAGGCCGAGGACAACCCAACGCTTGTAGAAGAGTAACACAGCTGTTGCCATTGCCGTCTTGTACCAGTAGGGGTCAGCTGTGCTATGATGTCACAGGTTCCCATTTACATACCAAAGAATAATGAAGAATAGTACCGTCCTACCTACTAAAATTAAAAGTAAGAGGGGCCTCCTCCTCCTCTCCGACACTTGAACTGGAGGCTGCTCGTCCTCTCGGCTCAGCTGTCCTCCCATCTGCTGCCTCACCTGCATCCGCTGACCCGTCCCGTGATGAAGGGATTGGGGACACAAAGCAGTTTTGTCTGTTTTTAAAGCCTCTCCTCTGTTCATCCTCCGGCACAGGTGTCAGCTGTGACCCCCGACATGTTCCCGGCACAATGGGCCGATATAACCCTGCAGGCCTTCTCCACCTTCACCTGTTCTCGATGTTGGTCTCTCAGTGAAACCATCCACGTAACGTGCTTTCAGAAATAGAACTTATTACGGGCCGTAAATCGGATTCGCTCATCCTGGACTATGCAATGATTTCTCCACAGAGAACTGTCCGGCTCCCTGACGCACAACTGCATATCTCACTTTCGGTCCCCAGCGCGTCACCAGTTAGTTAGCAGAATGTCGTATGTAACTAAAGCCCCTTGTATAATATGTATAACTAGCAAATGCAATCACTAGTTTGGGAGTGGACATGGGAAAAAAACACACCTTCCTCCCTTAGGGAGCACCAAAAAAATATTCGCAAACCTATATCCTCAAAAATATATCACTTTTATTTACACATGAAATTTCATAAAAACACTTACATACAAATACACAAATACACAAAGCACAAGACATTTAAAAACAGTGATGCTAATCATATCATCAAAATATCTCAAAACTCCCACTAATGGGATATATACATAGTGTGTGTCTCTGTTCCAATGCTGTAAACTAATTGCATTTACTGAGGTATGAGCACATGTTAAATGGAATAAGTAGTGCACCCCATAGCAACTGTTATAACTAGCAAATGTTTAAACCCCATTGATGTATATAATATGTGTGTCTAGCAATTGTTCAAACTCTATGGAGAACCCCCCTTCCAAAAAGTATTCCTTGTATGTATTCTGTACCTACTTGGCGACCAATAAAGTATTCGAATTCGTAATTCGTAATTCACAAGTGTTCCTGATTTGGAGGGACTGTCTTTTGAGTCCATGTCCCCCTGTCCCTCGTCGTTGTTCTTATTTGTCCCTTATTATTATTATAAGTGTTCAAAGAAGCTGGTGCACACTTACAAATCCATTATTTCCGGGTGCCAGGACCTAGCAAATCCTAGTAAATAGAAAGGACCAGCACTTCCTTTGGTAATGCAATATACTGTATACATGCAAAAAAGGACCAGCACTTCCTTTGGTAATGCAATATACTGTATACATGCAAAAAAGGACCAGCACTTCCTTTGGTAATGCAATATACTGTATACATGCAAAAAAAAAGTATTCCATTACAGTATGTGAAATAAAGTTCAAAGTCCATATGGTGGCAAGTAATAGTCTTTAGGGGTTCGTGAGCTGGTGCACACTTATAAATCCATTATTTCCGGGTGCCAGGACCTAGCAAATCCTAGTAAATAGAAAGGACCAGCTCTTCCTTTGGTAATGCAATATACTGTATACATGCAAAAAAGTATTCCATTACAGTATGTGAAATAAAGTTCAAAGTCCATATGGTGGCAAGCAGGGCTGTGGAGTCGGAGGAAATTTTGGGTACCTGGAGTCGGAATCGGAGGAAATTTTGGGTACCTGGAGTCGGAGTCGGCAAACAATGCACCGACTCTGACTCCTACTAAATTTTGATTTAGCAAGTTTAAATGTCCCAATTCACAAAAAGTTATAATGAATGACTTCTCTATTGTAAGAATAAAGACCAATGCATGCAGTGCCTCACGTAACCGCAAAACGAACACGTTAAGTGACCGTGAAGAAGCGTGCTTTTCATGTGCTTCACTATATGGCACGCAACGCACAATTAGAAGCGGCAATACTTATACTTTGAATAGTGTTGTGTTCTGCTGTTACAGGGAACCCATGGGTAACCTAGCCTCTCACTGATAAGGGATTAAGCAAATATGTTTTTTGCAGGACTAGAGACACTTGTATAAGTGAAGGGAATGGAGGATCAATAGTTCAAGACTGAAGCTGTACCATTGGAAAAACTGCTGTCATTCAGCAAAAGGCTATAAAAACTTGTAAACGTCGATTGTTAGCTTAAACTTTAAACATGACTATGGGATTCTACTAGTAATCATGTTTTATAATAAAGGCCCCTTTCTGGATCCTCCCACTGCCCTATCTTCAGCAGAAGATCAGCACATAGAAATGAGAAGGCAGCTTCTGCCCAACTACCTCTCTCTGCTAGAAGTAATGACACGTATGTTGCCTTTCTTTCCTTCAAGGAATGTATAAAATACATTCACATATTAATACAGAGGAGTCGGAGTCGGGGAGTCGGAACATTTATCTACCGACTCCACAGCCCTGGTGGCAAGTAATAGTCTCTAAGTGCCGACGTTTCGGGGGGTCGTGAAGCCCCCTTCCTCAAGGTAGACTGACCGAATCGTCAGACTGATAGTCTACCTTCACGACCTCCGAAACGTCGGCACGTAGAGACTATTACTTGCCACCATATGGACTTTGATCATTATTATTATTATTTATTTATATAGCCCCCATCATCTTCCGTAGCGCTTTACAAGTTATGATTACAGACAAGGTAAAACATAGCACAGTGAACAATACAAAATTAGATGCCACGAGGTTTAAACCAAGTGTTGTGAGCACAGGAGACAATAGGAAGGAGAGCCGCGCCCTTGCGGGCTTACAGTCTAAAGGATGGAGGTGTAACATGCAGATCTGCATCAATAAATGATTTATTACCCTATTCAAAGTGTTTATCTTGTAACTGTTACAATGTATCTCCTATCCATCCTTCAATGAGGGGGCGTGGCTTCATCCATATCTCAATGAGGGGCGTGGTTTCATCCATCCCTCAATGAGGGGGCGTGGCTTAATTTAAAAAACGTCCCTCTTTCCCACCCTGAAGCATTGGCATAATGCTCCATGAATTACAGGTTAATTAATGGCGGGTCGTTGCCTGTGCCCGGCTAATACCCAACTGCTGCCAGGCCTGAGAAGGACCATACTGATAGGTGGGTGGCTTTTGGGGGGGATAGTGCTTCAAGCACTCTAGTCCTGTAAATGTCGGCTTGTGTAAGACTGGACAGTGGTAACAGGGAAAAGAAGTGATTAAAAAAAAGATGAAAAATAGAACACGGAAAAGTGTCAGCGGTAACTCAAAGAGGGTGGAGAAAGTGAGAAAAAGAATAAAATTATTAAAATAAGATAAAAATAGGGGGATGGGGGTGTAGGAAACAGGAAGCGACAACATTAACTCGGAAAGGGTGTGATGCACAGATGGGCAGGGGGACAAAAAGAAAGTGAAAAAGAACAGCCGGGGAAAAGAAATGGGAGGGCGAAACGGAAAAAGAGACAGCGGTAAATGGAAATGGGGCGATTGCTGGATGGGGAAAAGGTGGGGGGTGTAGGAGATGGAAAAAGAGACAGCGGTAAATGGAAACGGGGCGATTGCTGGATGGGGAAAAGATGGGGGTGTAGGAGATGGAAAAAGAGACAGCGGTAACCTGGAAACAAGGTGATGGAGTGATTGATGAGGGAAACTAAAAGAAAGTGAGAAGTAAGAGGAGAAATATGGGGATGGGGTAGAAAAAAGACAAAGTGGTAACATGGGGGAAGGTAAGTGAGAAGGAAAATGAAAAGTGTCAGCTAAAAAAATGGAGTGTCAGTAACACAAAGAGGGTGAAGAAAGAAAAAGAAGAAAAAAAAAGAGAAAAAATAGGGGATGAGGTGTAGAAAACAGGAAGTGACAGCGGTAACTCGGAAAAAGGGTGATGGAGAGATGGATTTGGGGGGGTGGGTGAGAAAGAACAGCCCGGAAAAAAATGGAGGGGGTAACGAAAAGAGACAACGGTAACATGGGAACAGGGTGATAGTTGGATGGGAAAAAGGGTAAAAAAAAAAAAAAGGTGAGATAAAATTGGTGGGTGTAGGAAACAGAAAGTGACAGTGGTAACAAGGAAAGAGGAGAGCTAGATGCGAAAAAAGGGGAAGGAAGAGAGAAAAGGGGGATGTAGAAAGAGGCAAATAACATGGAAACAAGGTGATGGAGCGATGGATGGGGCCAAAAAAGAAAAAAGTAGAGCGGAAATAAATTAGTGGGTGTAGAAAACAGAAAATTAGAGTGGTAACGATGAAAGAGGGCGATAGATGGATGCGGAAAAGAGGCCACATGAGGGCTTTCTTTAGGAGTTTTGGTCCACTTTGACAGCACTTTTGTGGGTGAGCAGGGCACCAACTTTTCAGGGCTGGAAAGAGGGACATTTGTTAAATTAGACCACGCCCCCTCATTGAGGGATGGGTGAAGCCACGCCCCCTCATTGAGAGATGGATGTAGCCACGCCCCTCATTGAGAGATGGATGTAGCCACACCCCTCATTGAGAGATGAAGCTGTGCCCCCTCATTGAGTGATGGATAGGAGATAGGTTGTAACATTTCAAACAATAGAAACACTTTAAATAGACAAATGAATAATTTATTGCTGCAGATCTGCATTTTACACCTCAAAGAGGGATAAATGAGAACGACAAGGGACAGGGGGACATGGATTCCAAAGAGGGACAGTCCCTCCCAATCAGGGACACTCGGGAGATATGCACTGGACCAGCCTGTCCAGCATGTTTACAGTCTATTAATAATAGTCTAATAAAAAAAATATATTAATATTTAGGTATTTTTTGGAGTTTTGAACAAGCCAATAGGCAGCACATTTTTTTTAATCAGTTAAATTATGTGTCTGCTCTTTATTTATTTTGTTTAAGATTTACAAGTGATCTATTGATCTTTTGTTTGCAGGGGTCGCTGACCTATTGGATGGTCCAGGTTTCCGGGCTCACATTGATGTGCTGCGGGGTGCGATTTTCACATTTACTGCGAGAAACTGACTCAGCGGCCGTGTGAGCACTTCTATGACTTTGTAGCGAGCACTTATATGGGGGGTGTCCGCCAACATCCCCGTCGTTGCTGACGCCGCCTGCGCGCTCATGCTGGGAAGATGGGGGCGTTATTGGGATGACCTGTTTAAATGGACGTTAATTGTTTGTGTGGGGGAGAGTGTGATGTATGGGGGCACTGTGATGCTAAGTTCGCCAGCCTAACTGCCTGGAATCCCGATTTCCTGCTGAGATGGGAAGTAAAAAAACAAACAAAACTTACTACCGGTAGCGTAACCATGCAGGGTGCCGCTGGACACCATTCATTGTGATGCGGAAAGTGTGATGTATGGAGGGGGTGGGCTGATGCTGCTGATTCTCACCAGCCTGACCGTCTTGAGTCTTGATTTCTGTCTGAAATAGGAAACAAACCCTTCTGTCAGGAGCATACAATAACTAGGCAGAGTGTCACTGGACGACATTAATTTGAGAAGGGGAGAGTGTGGTGTCTGAGGACAATATGTTAAAAATAAGATGTAAAAAAACCCTCCTACCAGGGATATAATTGTTTAGGGTGTCCCAAAGTCACTGATGTTGCCTATTTCCACTGCCCAGGGTTAAAATAAGAAGTAAAAAAACCCTCCTACCAGGGATATAACTGTTTAGGATGTCCCAAAGTCACTTATGCTGCCTATTTCCACTGCCTGGGGCTAAAATAAGAAGTAAAAAAACCCTCATACCAGGGATATAACTGTTTAGGGTGTCCCAAAGTCACTGATGTTGCCTATTTCCACTGCCCGGGGCTAAAATAAGAAGTAAAAAAAAACTCCCACCAGGAATAGAACTGTTTAGGGTGTCCCAAAGTCACTGAACGACATTAATTTGTGAAGGGGAGAGTGTGGTGTCTGAGGACACTATGGTTGCTGATGCTGCCTATTTACACCAGCTTGGGACTCTGGGTTTTGGGCTAAAATAAGAAGTAAAAAAACCCTCCTACCAGGAATATAACTATTTAGGGTGTCCCAAAGTCACTGATGTGGCCTATTTCCACTGCCTGGGGCTAAAATAAGAAGTAAAAAAAACCCTCATACCAGGAATATATCTATTTAGGGTGTCCCAAAGTCACTGATGTTGCCTATTTCCACTGCCTGGGGCTAAAATAAGAAGTAAAAAAACCCTCATACCAGGAATATATCTATTTAGGGTGTCCCAAAGTCACTGATGTTGCCTATTTCCACTGCCCAGGGTTAAAATAAGAAGTAAAAAAACCCTCCTACCAGGAATATAACTATTTCGGGTGTCCCAAAGTCACTTATGCTGCCTATTTCCACTGCCCGGGGCTAAAATAAGAAGTAAAAAAACCCTCCTACCAGGGATATAACTGTTTAGGGTGTCCCAAAGTCACTGATGTTGCCTATTTCCACTGCCCGGGGCTAAAATAAGAAGTAAAAAAAAAAACTCCTACCAGGAATAGAACTGTTTAGGGTGTCCCAAAGTCACTGAACGACATTAATTTGTGAAGGGGAGAGTGTGGTGTCTGAGGACAATATGGTCGCTGATGCTGCCTATTTACACCAGCTTGGGACTCTGGGTTTCGGGCTAAAATACAAAGTAAAAATACCCTGATACCAGGAATATAACTATTTAGGGTGTCCCAAAGACACTGATGTTGCCTATTTCCACTGCCTGGGGCTAAAATAAGAAGTAAAAAAAACCCTCCTACCAGGGATATAACTGTTTAGGGTGTCCCAAAGTCACTGATGTTGCCTATTTCCACTGCCTGGGGCTAAAATAAGAAGTAAAAAAAAAAACTCCTACCAGGAATAGAACTGTTTAGGGTGTCCCAAAGTCACTGAACGACATTAACTTGTGAAGGGGAGAGTGTGGTGTCTGAGGACAATATGGTCGCTGATGCTGCCTATTTACACCAGCTTGGGACTCTGGGTTTCGGGCTAAAATAAGAAGTAAAAAAACCCTCCGACCAGGAATATAACTATTTAGGGTGTCCCAAAGTCACTTATGCTGCCTATTTCCACTGCCTGGGGCTACAATAAGAAGTAAAAAAAAAAAACTCCTACCAGGAATAGAACTGTTTAGGGTGTCCCAAAGTCGCTGATGTTGCCTATTTCCACTGCCCGGGGCTAAAATAAGAAGTAAAAAAACCCTCCTACCAGGGATATAACTGTTTAGGGTGTCCCAAAGACACTGATGTTGCCTATTTCCACTGCCCGGCGCTAAAATAAGAAGTAAAAAAAAAAAAACTCCTACCAGGAATAGAACTATTTAGGGTGTCCCAAAGTCACTGAACGACATTAATTTGTGAAGGGGAGAGTGTGGTGTCTGAGGACAATATGGTCGCTGATGCTGCCTATTTACACCAGCTTGGGACTCTGGGTTTCGGGCTAAAATAAGAAGTAAAAATACCCTCATACCAGGAATATAACTATTTAGGGTGTCCCAAAGTCACTTATGCTGCCTATTTCCACTGCCCGGGGCTAAAATAAGAAGTAAAAAAACCCTCCTACCAGGAATATAACTGTGTAGGGTGTCCCAATGTCACTGGACGACATTAATTGTTATGGGGGAGTGTGATATGTAAGGGTAGACTGATGCTATTATCCACTGGCCTGGCCATCTAGGAGTCCGGGTTTTCTGACCTCAAATGGGAAGTAAAAAAAGCCTTCTACCAGAAGCATAACTACACAGGATGTGCCTATGTCACTGGACAACATTAATTTCCATGGAGGAGAGTGTGATGTACGGGGACACTGTGGTGGATGATGCTGCTCATCTGGGAGTTTGGATTTTGGGCTGAAATGGGAAGTACAGAAAAAAAATCAGGTGCACAACTATGCAGGGTGCCCCCGTGTCACTCATTGACATTCATTGTGATGGGGAAACTGTGGTGTGTTGGGACACCATGGTGTCAAATATACAGGGTGTTCTCGTGTCACTGGATGACATTCATTGTGAAGTGTGGCGTCTGATGCTGCCTATTTCCACTGGCCTTTGAGTCTAGGTTTCTGGCTAAAATGGGGAATGTAAAAAAAATGTAAAAAAAAAATTATACCAGGAGCAAAACTATGCAGGGTGTACCTATGTCACTGGACGACATTAATTTCCATGGAGGAGAGTGTGATGTAACTCACACTGCGTTGACTGATGCTGCTAATATCCACCGGCCTGGGCCATCTGAAAGTCTGGATTTCTGGCTGAAATGTGAATTAAAAATAAAAACCCTTCTACCAGGAGCATAACTACCCAGGGAGTCCCTGTGTTACGGGACAACATTAATTTTAAGGGGGGAGAGTGTGGTGTATAAGAACACTTTGGTGGCTGATGCTGCTGGTTTACACTAGCCTGGACATCTGGGAGTTTGCATTTTGGACTAACATAGTAAAAAGTAAAGTAAGTAAAAAAGAAAAAACCCTTAAAACCAGAAGAGTAACTACCTAGTATGTCCCTGTGTTACGGGACGACATTAATTTTAAGGGGGGAGAGTGTGGTGTATAAGAACACTTTGGTGGCTGATGCTGCTGGTTTACACTAGCCTGGACATCTGGGAGCATTTTGGACTAACATGGTAAAAAGTAAAGTAAGTAAAAAAAAAGAAAAAAGAAAAAACCCTTAAAACCAGAAGAGTAACTACCTAGTGTGTCCCTGTGTTACGGGACGACATTAATTGTGAGGGGGAGAGTGTGGTGTATAAAAACACTGTGGTGGCTGATGCTGCTATTTCCTCTAGCCTGGCAAACTGGGAGTTTGGGTTTTGGACTAACATGGTAAAAGTAAGTAACAAAAAAAAAGAAAAAACCCTTATAACCAGAAGAGTAACTACCTAGTGTGTCCCTGTGTTACGGGACGACATTAATTTTAAGGGGGGAGAGTGTGGTGGCTGATGTTGGTTTCCTCCAGCCTGGCAGCTATTCTTAAGCCTCTGGGCTGTAGAAAGCTTGTTACACGTCAGTGGCTCTGGATCGGCCTAGTAACCCATGAGAAGATGTTAAATAACCCCCTGTGACCAGCAAAGCCATGTGTTCTAACCCCCTCACTCATCATGGCTGCCATGACTCCTGTCCTATGGGAGCTCCTTGTCTTTCCCTATCTATCTGCCATTCTGGCTCAGCTAGCTAAGGCGACCAATCAGATCACACCTGTCGAAGCCTGACTTTGTTTTGTTTTTAATGGCACCGGACAGAGTGGGGAGGGGTCGCTGGTGTCATGGGCGTCCTCGGCGATAGAAATAGGGACCCCCCTCACCAGCCATCAGCTCTTGGTGGCAACCGTGTCTGTTTTTATTAGGTCACCATTAAAAGTGCTCTAACCCTATCCCTGCACATTTATACTGTCAGGCATGCTGGGAGTTTTAGTTCGCCGACAGCACTGCAAATACTGTTTTTCACAGCTTATATGTGTTGTTTTTAGGTTGTAATTGTGATGTTGTAATAAACCTCTTTTTTTTACATGTGCGAATTTTGTCTGCGTATTTGTTTTAAATGTGTGAAGGGGCGGGGCCACGTATGTGATAGGCGGGTCAATTGAGCATAAGCCCCGCCCCAATAGAAACCATTCATTAGAAGGACGAGAAAGCTAAGATATGGCACAGAGCTCAGACTCTAATGTCTCCTCCACACTCACACACTGTTATTATACATTATATAGCGCTGACATATACCACAGCGCTGTACATAG
This sequence comes from Gastrophryne carolinensis, assembly GCA_027917425.1. Lineage (NCBI taxonomy): Eukaryota > Metazoa > Chordata > Amphibia > Anura > Microhylidae > Gastrophryne > Gastrophryne carolinensis. The sequence continues at coordinate 191,062,117 of CM051242.1, forward strand.
AAGCAGTCACATGACCTCCTGTCCCTCAGAGCTCACACTCTAATGTCTCCCCCGCACTCACACACTGTTATTATACATTATATAGCGCTGACATATACCACAGCGCTGTACATAGAAGCAATCACATGACCTCCTGTCCCTCAGAGCTCACACTCTGTCTCCCCCGCACTCACACACTGTTATTATACATTATATAGCGCTGACATATACCACAGCGCTGTACATAGAAGCAGTCACATGACCTCCTGTCCCTCAGAGCTCACACTCTAATGTCTCCCCCGCACTCACACACTGTTATTATACATTATATAGCGCTGACATATACCACAGCGCTGTACATAGAAGCAGTCACATGACCTCCTGTCCCTCAGAGCTCACACTCTAATGTCTCCTCCACACTCACACACTGTTATTATACATTATATAGCGCTGACATATACCACAGCGCTGTACATAGAAGCAGTCACATGACCTCCTGTCCCTCAGAGCTCACACTCTAATGTCTCCTCCACACTCACACACTGTTATTATACATTATATAGCGCCGACATATACCACAGCGCTGTACATAGAAGCAGTCACATGACCTCCTGTCCCTCAGAGCTCACACTCTAATGTCTCCTCCACACTCACACACTGTTATTATACATTATATAGCGCTGACATATACCACAGCGCTGTACATAGAAGCAGTCACATGACCTCTTGTCCCTCAGAGCTCACACTCTAATGTCTCCCCCGCACTCACACACTGTTATTATACATTCTATAACGCTGACATATACCACAGCGCTGTACATAGAAGCAGTCACATGACCTCCTGTCCCTCAGAGCTCACACTCTAATGTCTCCCCCACACTCACACACTGTTATTATACATTATATAGCGCTGACATATACCACAGCGCTGTACATAGAAGCAGTCACATGACCTCCTGTCCCTCAGAGCTCACACTCTGAGTGATGTGCCCAATCAATGACAGCAGACATGTGCACAAAGGCCGGCACGGGGGAACTGGCTCGATCCCTCATAGTGCTGCGGGCTGCTGTGCCATCATTTCAGTGGCGTCGGCTTCAAAGTTAAGAGCCTATTCCTGGCTCAGACCAGTGCGGAATGCATGTAAGCGGTGGACGCTCATGTGACACCCCCTGTGGCCAATCAACGGCTGCTCTTTGCAATAAAGCTGAAAGCACTGGCTGGGGGTAAGTGCAGCCAGTGCTTTCAGGTTTTATTGCCAAGTGCGCCTGCTGCATCCCCAGTATACCTCCAGCTGAGGTATCTACCCACAGGCGTTTGTCCAATTGCGTATGCGCAGGCGCTCAGCCAATGAGAGCCATCTGCTATGTTTACATCTTTTGGCATCCCCGCTATCCCTCCAGCAGGGCGCGTTCCTATTTGTGAATGGCCGGCACGGGCACGCTCCCTGTTAGAGGGAAGCGGGGGATGCGGCCGCCAGTGAGCTCCATGCCGCTGGCCTTAGACGAGCGCAACCTCCGCTCCGCCTCTGACATTCTCCTGTCCTCCTCCTTGGTTACCTCCTCGCGCTCCCGCCTTTGAGACTTCTCCCGTGCCTCCCCACTTCTCCGGAATGCACTCCCCCGCTCCATCCGCCACTCTCCATGACTCCAAGACTTTAAAAGTGCCCTCAAAACTCACTTCTCCAGACAAGCATGTAACCTGGCTTAAGCGGCTCCTATAATCTTCAAATGGCTCATGCAGCCCAACTCAAGCTCCTACCACTTGTGATCCCGCCCCCTTTTGTCTCCGCCCCCATCCTTTAGACTGTAAGCTCGCAAGGGCAAGGCTCTCTCTCCTATTGTCTCCTGTGCTCACAACACTTGGTTTGAACCTCATGGCATCTAATTTTGTACTTGTCTGTAATCACACCTTGTAAAGCGCTATGGAAGATGATGGCGCCATATAAATAAACTTTATTAATAATGATAATAATAATAATAATAATAATAATGTATTGTTCTGTGTACTATACATTTTACCTTGTCTGTAATCATAGCTTGTAAAGCGATAAGGAAGATGATGGCACCATATAAATAAACATTATTAATAATAATAATAATAATAATAATAATGTATTGTTCTTTTTACTATACATTTTACCTTGTTTGTAATCACACCTTGTAAAGCGCTACAGAAGATGATGGCGCTATATAAATAAACATTATTAATAATAATAAAATAATATTGTATTCTCTGTACTCTGTTTTACCTTGTCTGTAATCATACCTTGTAATGCACTACGGAAGATGATGGCGCCATATAAATAAACTTTATTATTATTAATAATAATATAATAATAATGTATTATTGTCTGTATTATATGTTTTACCTTGTCTGTAATCACACTTTGTAAAGCGCTACGGAAGATGATGGCGCCATATAAATAAACATTATTATTAATATTAATAATGATGTTGTTCTCTGTACTATACGTTTTACCTTGTCTGTAATCATACCTTGTAAAGCGCTACGGAAGATGATAGCGCTATATAAATAAACATTATTAATAATAAAAATAATAATGTATTATTCTCTGTAAAATGTTTTACCTTGTCTGTAATCACACTTTGTAAAGCGCTACGGAAGATGATGGCGCCATATAAATAAACATTATGAATAATAATAATAATAATAATGTTGTTGTTCTCTGTACTATACGTTTTACCTTGTCTGTAATCATACCTTGTAAAGCGCTACAGAAGATGATAGCGCTATATAAATAAACATTATTAATAATAAAAATAATAATGTATTGATCCCTGTTTTATATGTTTTACCTTGTCTGCAATCACACTTTGTAAAGCGCTACGGAAGATGATGGCGCTATATAAATAAACATTAATAATAATAATAATGTATTATTCTCTGTAAAATGTTTTACCTTGTCTGTAATCACACTTTGTAAAGCGCTACGGAAGATGATGGCGCCATATAAATAAACATTAATAATTATAATAATAATGATGATTGGAGCATGGTTGGTAATGGAGATACATTGTCATGTCTTTCTAGTACCGGCTATGGGCAGCAGGGGGCAGTATGGAGCTGTTTATCAGAATGGATAACATAAATAATAAAACAATAATAAACATAAATAAATAATAATAATAATGTTTAGATTGGAGCATGGTCGGTAATGGAGATACATTGTCATGTCTTTCTGCCTAGTACCGGCTATGGGCAGCAGGGGGCAGTATGGAGCTGTTTATCAGAATAGATAAACATAAATAATAAACATAAATAATAATAATGTTTGGATTGGAGCATGGTTGGTAATGGAGATACATTGTCCTGTCTTTCTTTATAGTACCAGCTATAGGCAGCAGGGGGCAGTATGGAGCTGTTGTACATTTGTACTGTGTATCAGAATGCAGGCGATCTGGGGAAAAAACAATGTGGTCGGCTTTGCCCTAAAAAGAGGCGAAACTACAGGGGGAGGTAGTGAGTCCATCAGGGCCCATGAGGTCAGGGGGGCCCCATTATGATTGTCCACACCAGACCCGCTCACATTTAGTTACACTCCTGTCCCTAAACAAAGGGCAGGCAAAAAAAGGACATACAACCTTGGTATGTAGCTGGCAGGTCAGAGTCGCAGATAGGTCGGTGAGCTAAGGTCCGTGCAGGCAGCTAAGGACCAGTGATATTATACACTGGTGGGCTGGGCGAGGTCAGTGCAGGCAGCTCTGGATCATAGAGGCTTAGACAGGTCCAAGGCTGGTCTGGATCATAGAGGCTTAGACAGGTCCAAGGCTGGTGTGAGCAGCTCAGGATTGTAGATGGGTGGCCAGGCAGAGGTCAGTGCGGGCAGCTCTGGATCATAGAGGCTTAGACAGGTCCAAGGCAGGTGGCAGCAGCTCAGGATTGTAGATGGTTGGGCAGGCAGAGGTCAGTGCGGGCAGCTCTGGATCATAGAGGCTTAGACTGATCCAAGGCTGGTGTGAGCAGCTCAGGATTGTAGATAGGTGGCCAGGCAGAGGTCAGTGCAGGCAGCTCTGGATTACAGAGGCTTAGACGGGTCCAAGGCTGGTGTGAGCAGCTCAGGATTGTAGATGGGTGGGCAGGCAGAGGTCAGTGCGGGCAGCTCTGGATCATAGAGGCTTAGACTGATCCAAGGCTGGTGTGAGCAGCTCAGGATTGTAGATGGGTGGCCAGGCAGAGGTCAGTGCGGGCAGCTCTGGATCATAGAGGCTTAGACAGGTCCAAGGCTGGTGTGAACAGGTCAGGATTGTAGATGGGTGGCCAGGCAAAGGTCAGTGCGGGCAGCTCTGGATCATAGAGGCTTAGACAGGTCCAAGGCTGGTGTGAACAGGTCAGGATTGTAGATGGTTGGGCAGGCAGAGGTCAGTGCAGGCAGCTCTGCATCAGAGAGGCTTAGACAGGTCCAAGGCTGGTGGCTGCAGCTGGGATCACAGAAGGGGGCACAGGCCGAGGTTGGTGCAGGCAGCTCAGGAACATAGATGGGTAGACAGGTCCAAAGCTGGTGTGGGCATCTCAGGAACGTTAGATGGGTGGGCAGGCAAAGGTTGGTGCAGGCAGCTTGGGATCACAGAAGGATGGGCAGGCCGTGGTTTGTGCAGGCTGTTTAGGATCTGTTTAGGATGGGTGGGCAGGCAGAGGTCTGTTGGATAAAGTTGCCCACCTAGAGTTTGGGTCAAGGTGAGATCGGAGCAAGAGCTCAAGGGCCAAGAGAACGTAAGACCAGTCACAAGGTGCACAAGACCTTCCAATGTCAATTTGGAGCAACATGCATTGTGAATGATTGTGCATGCGCCCCTTTCATGGAGTGCTGATGTATCGTGTGCCAGTGATCCCAATTGTGCATGCGCTCCCTTGCATGGAGTGCCGAATGTAACAGTGTTCAGGTGATCCGGATTGTGCATGCGCCCCTTGCATTGAGTGCTGAATGTAACCGTGTTCAGGTGATCCGGATTGTGCATGCGCCCCTTGCATGGAGTGCTGATATAACGATGTGCAGGTAATCAGGAATGTGCGTGCGCCCCTTGCATGGCCTGCCAATGTAACGGTGTGGAGGTGATGCGGATTGTGCATCCTTGCATGGAGTGCCGGTAATCAGGATTGTGCATCTGCCCTTCTCATGGAGTACTGATGTATGGTGTGCCAGTGATCTGGAATTTGCATGAGCCCCTTGCATGGAGTGCCAATGTCAAGGTGTTCAGGTGATCCAGATTATGCATGCGTCCCTTGCATGGAGTGCCAATGTTAAGGTGTTCAGGTGATCCAGATTATGCATGCGTCCCTTGCATGGAGTGTCAATGTAACGGTGTGCAGGTGATGTGTATTGTGGATGCGCCCCTTGCATGGTGTGCTGATGTAACTGTGGAGGTGATGCGGATTGTGTATCTGCCCCTTGCATGGAATACCAATATACAGTGTGCCAGTGTTCCGGAATGTGCATGAGTGCCAATGTAACACTGTGCAGGTGATGCGGATTGTACATGCATCCCTTACATGGAGTACCGATGTAACTGTGGAGGTGATGCGGATTGTGCATGGAGTGCCAATTTAATCATGTGCAGGTAATCCGGATTGTGTATCTGCCCCTTGCATGGAATACCAATATACAGTGTGCCAGTGTTCCGGAATGTGCATGAGTGCCAATGTAACACTGTGCAGGTGATGCAGATTGTGCATGCGTCCCTTGCATGGAGTACCGATGTAACTGTGTGTAGGTGATGTGGATTGTTCATGCGCCCTCATGGAGTGCTAATTTAATGACGTGCAGGTAATCTGGATTGTGCATGCGCCCCTTGCATGGAGTACCGATATACGGCGTGCAGGTGATCCGGAATGTGCACGAGCCCCTTGCATGGAGCGTTAATGTAACGGTGAGCAGGTGATGCGGATTGTGCATGCGCCCCTTTCATGGAGTGCCAATTGTAATGGCATGCAGGTAATCTGGATTGTACATGCGCCCCTTGCATAGAGTGCCCATGTAATTCAGATTGCGCATGTGCCCCATGCAGGGGGTCAAAATAATGACTTGCCGGTGATCCGGATTGTGCATGTGCTGGTTCAGGCCTATAGAGAGCTATGCTGGGGCTTGTAGTTCCACAACTTTGACCTAATTAGCTGCTATAGTTTCATGCGGCGTATTGAGGAAGCCGGCGCCCCCAGGACACTCTGCACCGCACCCGGCATGCATGCGCAGGCTCGCACCGCCATTGTTCTGGTGGAGGTGTGACGGAACTCGCTGGGGGCCATCGGCATAACGATCAGCTCGGTCGCATGCCAGGATTCCCAACTGCCCCGGCCATTGTGCGCCGAAGCCTCCACACCCCACGTGCGATGGCTGGCGGCGCTCCATGGCATGTGCGGATGCATGCTGGCGGCGCTCCATGGTATGTGCGGATGCATGCTGGCGGCGCTCCATGGTATGTGCGGATGCATGCTGGCGGCGCTCCATGCCATGTGCGGATGCATGCTGGCGGCGCTCGATGGCATGTGCGGATGCATGCTGACGGCGCTCCATGGTATGTGCGGATGCATGCTGGCGGCGCTCGATGGCATGTGCGGATGCATGCTGACGGCGCTCCATGGTATGTGCGGATGCATGCTGGCGGCGCTCCATGGTATGTGCGGATGTATGCTGGCGGCGCTCCATGGTATGTGCGGATGCATGCTGGCGGCGCTCCATGCCATGTGCGGATGCATGCTGGGGGCGCTCCATGCCATGTGTGGATGCATGCTGGCGGCGCTCCATGGCATGTGCGGATACATGCTGGGGGCGCTCCATGGTATGTGCGGATGCATGCTGGGGGGCGCTCCATGCCATGTGCGGATGCATGCTGGCGGCGCTCCATGCCATGTGCGGATGCATGCTGCCGGCACTCCATGCCATGTGCGGATGCATGCATGCCGGCGCTCCATGGGATGTGCGGATGCATGCTGGCGGCGCTCCATGCCATGTGCGGATACATGCTGGCGGCGCTCCATGCCATGTGCGGATGCATGCTGGCGGCGCTCCATGCCATGTGCGGATACATGCTGGCGGCGCTCCATGCCATGTGCGGATACATGCTGGCGGCGCTCCATGCCATGTGCAGATACATGCTGGCGGCGCTCCATGCCATGTGCGGAAGCATGCTGGGGGCGCTCCATGCCATGTGCGGATGCATGCTGGCGGCGCTCCATGGCATGTGCAGATACATGCTGGGGGCGCTCCATGCCATGTGCGGATGCATGCTGCCGGCACTCCATGCCATGTGCGGATGCATGCTGCCGACACTCCATGCCATGTGCAGATGCATGCTGCCGGCACTCCATGCCATGTGCGGATGCATGCTGGCGGCGCTCCATGGCATGTGCGGATGCATGCTGGCGGCGCTCCATGCCATGTGCGGATGCATGCTGGCGGCGCTCCATGCCATGTGCGGATGCATGCTGGTGGCGCTCCATGCCATGTGTGGATGCATGCTGGCGGCGCTCCATGCTATGTGCGGATGCATGCTGGCGGCGCTCCATGCCATGTGCGGATGCATGCTGGCGGCGCTCCATGCCATGTGCGGATGCATGCTGGCGGCGCTCCATGCCATGTGCGGATGCATGCTGGCGGCGCTCCATGCCATGTGCGGATGCATGCTGGCGGCGCTCCATGCCATGTGCGGATGCATGCTGGGGGCGCTCCATGCCATGTGCGGATGCATGCTGGCGGCGCTCCATGGCATGTGCGGATGCATGCTGGCGGCGCTCCATGCCATGTGCGGATGCATGCTGGCGGCGCTCCATGGCATGTGCGGATGCATGCTGGCGGCGCTCCATGCCATGTGCGGATGCATGCTGGCGGCGCTCCATGCCATGTGCGGATGCATGCTGGCGGCGCTCCATGCCATGTGCGGATGCATGCTGGCGGCGCTCCATGCCATGTGCGGATGCATGCTGGCGGCGCTCCATGCCATGTGCGGATGCATGCTGGCGGCGCTCCATGCCATGTGCGGATGCATGCTGGCGGCGCTCCATGGCATGTGCGGATGCATGCTGGCAGCGCTCCATGGCATGTGCGGATGCATGCTGGCGGCGCTCCATGGCATGTGCGGATGCATGCTGGCGGCGCACCATGCCATGTGCGGATGCATGCTGGCGGCGCTCCATGGTATGTGCGGATGCATGCTGGCGGCGCTCCATGCCATGTGCGGATGCATGCTGGCGGCGCTCCATGGTATGTGCGGATGCATGCTGGCGGCGCTCCATGGTATGTGCGGATGCATGCTGGCGGCGCTCCATGCCATGTGCGGATGCATGCTGGCGGCGCTCCATGGCATGTGCGGATGCATGCTGGCGGCGCTCCATGCCATGTGCGGATGCATGCTGGCGGCGCTCCATGGCATGTGCGGATGCATGCTGGCGGCGCTCCATGCCATGTGCGGATGCATGCTGGCGGCGCTCCATGGTATGTGCGGATGCATGCTGGCGGCGCTCCATGCCATGTGCGGATGCATGCTGGCGGCGCTCCATGGCATGTGCGGATGCATGCTGGTGGCGCTCCATGCCATGTGCGGATGCATGCTGGCGGCGCTCCATGCCATGTGCGGATGCATGCTGGCGGCGCTCCATGGCATGTGCAGATGCATGCTGCCGGCACTCCATGCCATGTGCGGATGCATGCTGGCGGCGCTCCATGCCATGTGAGGATGCATGCTGGCGGCGCTCCATGGCATGTGCGGATGCATGCTGGCGGCGCTCCATGGCATGTGCGGATGCATGCTGGCGGCGCTCCATGGTATGTGCGGATGCATGCTGGGGGCGCTCCATGCCATGTGCGGATGCATGCTGGCGGCGCTCCATGCCATGTGAGGATGCATGCTGGCGGCGCTCCATGCCATGTGCGGATGCATGCTGGCGGCGCTCCATGCCATGTGCGGATGCATGCTGGCGGCGCTCCATGCCATGTGCGGATGCATGCTGGCGGCGCTCCATGGCATGTGCGGATGCATGCTGGCGGCGCTCCATGGCATGTGCAGATGCATGCTGCCGGCACTCCATGCCATGTGCGGATGCATGCTGGCGGCGCTCCATGCCATGTGAGGATGCATGCTGGCGGCGCTCCATGGTATGTGCGGATGCATGCTGGTGGCGCTCCATGCCATGTGCGGATGCATGCTGGCGGCGCTCCATGCCATGTGCGGATGCATGCTGGCGGCGCTCCATGCCATGTGAGGATGCATGCTGGCGGCGCTCCATGGTATGTGCGGATGCATGCTGGTGGCGCTCCATGCCATGTGCGGATACATGCTGGCGGCGCTCCATGCCATGTGCGGATGCATGCTGGTGGCGCTCCATGGCATGTGCGGATACATGCTGGCGGCGCTCCATGCCATGTGCGGATACATGCTGGCGGCGCTCCATGCCATGTGCGGATGCATGCTGGCGGCGCTCCATGGTATGTGCGGATGCATGCTGGCGGCGCTCCATGCCATGTGCGGATGCATGCTGGCGGCGCTCCATGGCATGTGCGGATGCATGCTGGTGGCGCTCCATGCCATGTGCGGATGCATGCTGGCGGCGCTCCATGCCATGCGCTCCATGCCATGTGCGGATACATGCTGGCGGCGCTCCATGCCATGTGCGGATACATGCTGCCGGCACTCCATGCCATGTGCGGATACATGCTGGCGGCGCTCCATGCCATGTGCGGATGCATGCTGGCGGCGCTCCATGCCATGTGCGGATGCATGCTGGCGGCGCTCCATGCCATGTGCGGATGCATGCTGGCGGCGCTCCATGCCATGTGCGGATGCATGCTGGCGGCGCTCCATGGCATGTGCAGATGCATGCTGCCGGCACTCCATGCCATGTGCGGATGCATGCTGGCGGCGCTCCATGCCATGTGAGGATGCATGCTGGCGGCGCTCCATGCCATGTGAGGATGCATGCTGGCGGCGCTCCATGGTATGTGCGGATACATGCTGGCGGCGCTCCATGGCATGTGCGGATGCATGCTGGCGGCGCTCCATGGCATGTGCGGATGCATGCTGGCGGCGCTCCATGGTATGTGCGGATGCATGCTGGGGGCGCTCCATGCCATGTGCGGATGCATGCTGGCGGCGCTCCATGCCATGTGCGGATGCATGCTGGCGGCGCTCCATGCCATGTGCGGATGCATGCTGGCGGCGCTCCATGCCATGTGAGGATGCATGCTGGCGGCGCTCCATGCCATGTGCGGATGCATGCTGGCGGCGCTCCATGCCATGTGCGGATGCATGCTGGCGGCGCTCCATGCCATGTGCGGATGCATGCTGGCGGCGCTCCATGGCATGTGCGGATGCATGCTGGCGGCGCTCCATGGCATGTGCAGATGCATGCTGCCGGCACTCCATGCCATGTGCGGATGCATGCTGGCGGCGCTCCATGCCATGTGAGGATGCATGCTGGCGGCGCTCCATGGTATGTGCGGATGCATGCTGGTGGCGCTCCATGCCATGTGCGGATGCATGCTGGCGGCGCTCCATGCCATGTGCGGATGCATGCTGGCGGCGCTCCATGCCATGTGCGGATGCATGCTGGTGGCGCTCCATGGCATGTGCGGATACATGCTGGCGGCGCTCCATGCCATGTGCGGATGCATGCTGGCGGCGCTCCATGCCATGTGCGGATGCATGCTGGTGGCGCTCCATGCCATGTGCGGATACATGCTGGCGGCGCTCCATGCCATGTGCGGATACATGCTGGCGGCGCTCCATGCCATGTGCGGATGCATGCTGGTGGCGCTCCATGCCATGTGCGGATGCATGCTGGCGGCGCTCCATGCCATGTGCGGATGCATGCTGGCGGCGCTCCATGGCATGTGCGGATGCATGCTGGCGGCGCTCCATGCCATGTGCGGATGCATGCTGGTGGCGCTCCATGCCATGTGCGGATGCATGCTGGTGGCGCTCCATGCCATGTGCGGATGCATGCTGGCGGCGCTCCATGCCATGTGCGGATGCATGCTGGCGGCGCTCCATGCCATGTGCGGATGCATGCTGGCGGCGCTCCATGCCATGTGCAGATACATGCTGGCGGCGCTCCATGGCATGTGCAGATACATGCTGGCGGCGCTCCATGCCATGTGCGGATGCATGCTGGCGGCGCTCCATGCCATGTGCGGATGCATGCTGGCGGCGCTCCATGCCATGTGCGGATGCATGCTGGCGGCGCTCCATGGTATGTGCGGATACATGCTGGCGGCGCTCCATGGCATGTGCGGATGCATGCTGGCGGCGCTCCATGGCATGTGCGGATGCATGCTGGCGGCGCTCCATGGTATGTGCGGATGCATGCTGGGGGCGCTCCATGCCATGTGCGGATGCATGCTGGCGGCGCTCCATGCCATGTGCGGATGCATGCTGGCGGCGCTCCATGCCATGTGCGGATGCATGCTGGCGGCGCTCCATGCCATGTGAGGATGCATGCTGGCGGCGCTCCATGCCATGTGCGGATGCATGCTGGCGGCGCTCCATGCCATGTGCGGATGCATGCTGGCGGCGCTCCATGCCATGTGCGGATGCATGCTGGCGGCGCTCCATGGCATGTGCGGATGCATGCTGGCGGCGCTCCATGGCATGTGCAGATGCATGCTGCCGGCACTCCATGCCATGTGCGGATGCATGCTGGCGGCGCTCCATGCCATGTGCGGATGCATGCTGGCGGCGCTCCATGCCATGTGCGGATACATGCTGGCGGCGCTCCATGGGATGTGCGGATACATGCTGGTGGCGCTCCATGTCATGTGCGGATGCATGCTGGCGGCGCTCCATGCCATGTGAGGATGCATGCTGGCGGCGCTCCATGGTATGTGCGGATGCATGCTGGTGGCGCTCCATGCCATGTGCGGATGCATGCTGGCGGCGCTCCATGCCATGTGCGGATGCATGCTGGCGGCGCTCCATGCCATGTGCGGATGCATGCTGGCGGCGCTCCATGGCATGTGCGGATACATGCTGGCGGCGCTCCATGCCATGTGCGGATGCATGCTGGCGGCGCTCCATGCCATGTGCGGATGCATGCTGGTGGCGCTCCATGCCATGTGCGGATACATGCTGGCGGCGCTCCATGCCATGTGCGGATACATGCTGGCGGCGCTCCATGCCATGTGCGGATGCATGCTGGTGGCGCTCCATGCCATGTGCGGATGCATGCTGGCGGCGCTCCATGCCATGTGCGGATGCATGCTGGCGGCGCTCCATGGCATGTGCGGATGCATGCTGGCGGCGCTCCATGCCATGTGCGGATGCATGCTGGTGGCGCTCCATGCCATGTGCGGATGCATGCTGGTGGCGCTCCATGCCATGTGCGGATGCATGCTGGCGGCGCTCCATGCCATGTGCGGATGCATGCTGGCGGCGCTCCATGCCATGTGCGGATGCATGCTGGCGGCGCTCCATGCCATGTGCAGATACATGCTGGCGGCGCTCCATGGCATGTGCAGATACATGCTGGCGGCGCTCCATGCCATGTGCGGATGCATGCTGGCGGCGCTCCATGCCATGTGCGGATGCATGCTGGCGGCGCTCCATGCCATGTGCAGATACATGCTGGCGGCGCTCCATGGCATGTGCAGATACATGCTGGCGGCGCTCCATGCCATGTGCGGATGCATGCTGGCGGCGCTCCATGGCATGTGCGGATGCATGCTGGCGGCGCTCCATGGCATGTGCGATGGTTGGCGGCGCTCCATGGTATGTGCGGATGCATGCTGGCGGCGCTCCATGCCATGTGCGGATGCATGCTGGCGGCGCTCCATGGCATGTGCGGATGCATGCTGGCGGCGCTCCATGGCATGTGCGGATGCATGCTGGCGGCGCTCCATGGCATGTGCGGATGCATGCTGGCGGCGCTCCATGGCATGTGCGATGGTTGGCGGCGCTCCATGGTATGTGCGGATGCATGCTGGCGGCGCTCCATGCCATGTGCGGATGCATGCTGGCGGCGCTCCATGGCATGTGCGGATGCATGCTGGCGGCGCTCCATGGCATGTGCGATGGTTGGCGGCGCTCCATGGTATGTGCGGATGCATGCTGGCGGCGCTCCATGCCATGTGCGGATGCATGCTGGGGGCGCTCCATGGTATGTGCGGATGCATGCTGGCGGCGCTCCATGCCATGTGTGCGGATCCCGGTGCATGCGGTTTTTCTTGCTTCTCACAGTCTGGCTGCGGGCAGAATTTTTCCCATCCCTCGTGTCGCGCTCCAGCCTCCGCATGCAGCTGCCTCATCCATCAATTAATTTTCTTCGTGTTTTCGCCAGAAATAATTTGTCAGGTGTCCGCAGACTTTCCCCGTCGGCCACGCCGGATGATGATGACGCCTGCGCCGTGATGTCATCGCCCACCGTAAATCGCCTCCATCCGATCCCGCGCCCCTCGACCGTCCCCCAGCGGCAGAAATTCCCCCCGAAAACACCTGCTGCACCGCAGCTATGAAAGCGGACCAAAACCCTGTGTACAGAGGATCCCGAATCTGTGTGAGACCCGCAGGTAACGCGCTATACGAACCTCGCGGCGCAGGCGCGGCTCTGCTCCAATCAGCTTCGCTGGCTGCGCATTTAAATGAGCGGCTATAGAAAGTAAATGGGAGCTTAGCTGCATTCGGCGCCATCCCCTGCGTCTCTCTATGGCTGTGCGCAGCAAGGTAAGTATATCAGGTTTCACACGTCGGGAGGCCTGATGGGTGGGTATATAACTAGACCTGGCGTCCTATAGATTCTAGGTTCTGGTTTTGGTCCACTTTAACGTTCTTTTTAAAGCAGATCTAAACCGTCCCTTGTAACTGTAAGCCAGTAAGGGTTCTGGTTCGCAGAGACACAAAACTAACCTCAACTCCAGTGAGCCCTGCGTTAGAGAGATACTCACCTTTTCTGAATAGAGCTCCGTGCAATGGGGGGGGGACGGGGTCACAGAAGACCATTCAATTTAAAGTGGACCAAAACCCAGGACCGCCCCTTGAATATCCCTGCGTCTGTGTTGCACGTATGTCTGGGTGGGGGAGCGGAAGCGGCTGCAGATTGGTATCCGTATCCCCCATGACAGCACACGGGCTGGGCTCATCCATCTCGGGTGATGAAGTGGTCGCGCCCCCTCTTTTGTCCTCCTCTCCCCCCCCCCCCCCCCCCCCGGTGGGGTCTGGCAGGGAAGAAGTTAATTGTGGCAGATTCCAGCGCCGGCTCTTCCATCATCCAATCACTTTCCAGCGCTGACACACAATGGCTTCCATTCTCCCTTTCATGTGCGCTGACAGCGAGCGCCCTGCAGGGGACACCGCCATGATGAAGCTGAGCCTCTCCACCTGTCCCATCCATCACCTTCCCTCTCTGCAGGTCTCACCCCCTCCATCACTTGTCTGACAGACCCCAGATCAGGCCCACATTAATCCGGACCTTCACCCTGAATAAGAGCCTATCTTATATGTTTCCCACACCCTGTACATACAGATTGCTCACATTAATCCGGACCTTCACCCTGAATAAGAGCCTATCTTATATGTTACCCACACCCTGTACATACAGATTGCCCACATTAATCCGGACCTTCACCCTGAATAAGAGCCTATCTTATATGTTTCCCACACCCTGTACATACAGATTGCCCACATTAATCCGGACCTTCACCCTGAATAAGAGCCTATCTTATATGTTTCCCGCAGCCTGTACATACAGATTGCCCACATTAATCCAGACCTTCACCCTGAATAAGAGCCTATCTTATATGTTTCCCACACCCTGTACATACAGATTGCCCACATTAATCCGGACCTTCACCCTGAATAAGAGCCTATCTTATATGTTTCCCACACCCTGTACATACAGATTGCTCACATTAATCCGGACCCTCACCCTGAATAAGAGCCTATCTTATATGTTTCCCACACCCTGTACATACAGATTGCCCACATTAAAAATCATCCTACCTGCATCTACTGCATGTTATGAGCCTTTAAACATCCAAGGTGGCGGCTCATGGAGCATCAGGCAGCCTGCAAACAGGAAGTGTCTTCTGACTGTGCTGCTCTGCATTCTGGGATTGCTGAAGTTTTCCCTGACCCCAGCTCTGCTCTGTCTGAACAAAGCACAGCTATAACCCCGCCCTCTGCACTTTATGCCACTCTCCTTTCCTCAGTAAGTGTGATGTTTCTGAGGCAAGATTGCGGTGCCCGTATCCTAGAGTCCTGAACAGAGTTGCAGCCCAGTGGGGGAAAGAATAATAAAGTATGTGACTAAAAACCTAAAATATATTAATGTTAGATGCTGGGGAATCGTTTAAGGGTTTGGGCTTCTCAGTAAATCATGGTGAGGGTCCGGGTTTAACACTATAATAAAAAAAAAAATCTCCAGTATCTGATACAAGTCCTTTCCAGGGGCATCTTTTAGATGCCAGGACTGAGCTGCTTGAGTTTTGTTCTGCTTTAAAGTAGACCAGAAGCCAGGCTTTTGACTATCCCGGGTTATGGTCCTTTCCCCCCGGGCATCTCCTATTGGTGCGCTGTGTGACACCCCCCAGATCTCCGACGCCAACTCACCTCTTCCCGGTCCTACAGAGCATGTGCAGCCGCTCGTCCAATCAGCACGCTCGGAGCCAATGAGGTAAGGCCGGTGACTCCCAGCGCTCCCCCGCTTCCCTCTAACAGGCCGGCCAATCACAAACGCCTGGCGCGGGCTCGCGTCCTGCTAGAGGGATACTGGGGCTGCGGCTCGCACATGCGCCATTGGACCGGGAAACAGGCGTATGGGGCAACCTGGGAAGGGAATCGATCAGCCCTGGAATCTTATAGATTGGATTTGGTCCACTTTAAAGCAGACTAAACCCTTAGTACCTGGCCCTTTTTATTTATAGGGGCATCCCGATTTTGGGGAAGGGAATCGATCGGCCCAGGAATCTTATAGAGGGTTTTGGTCCACTTTAAAGCTGACTAAACCCTTAGAACCTGGCAAGTTTTATTTATAGGGGTATCCTGATTCTGGGGGATGGTTTTGGCCCACTTTAGGGCCAGGTACTAAGGGTTTAGTCTGCTTTAGAGTTTTTTTCTAAAAACCTCCTTTTTTTATAGGGGCATCCCGAAGGGGTAGTTAATCGATCAGCCCAGGAATCTTATAGATTGGTTTTGGTCCACTTTAAAGCTGACTAAACCCTTAGTACCTGGCTCTAGATTATTTTTTTAACTCTTTTTTTATAGGGGCATCCCAATTTTGGGGGAGGGAATCAATTGGCCCAGGAAGCTTATAGAGGGTTTTGGTCCACTTTAAAGCAGACTAAACCCTTAGTACCTGGCCCTTTTTATTTATAGGGGTATCCTGATTTTGGGGGAGGGAATTGATCGGCCCAGGAACCTTATAGAGGGTTTTGGTCCACTTTAGGGCCAGGTACTAAGGGTCTAGTCTGCTTTAGAGTTTTTTCTAAAAACCCCTTTTTTTATAGGGGCATCCCGAAGGGGAGTTAAACGATCGGCCCAGGAACCTTTATATAGGGTTTTGGTCCACTTTAAAGCTGACTAAACCCTTAGTACCTGGCCCTTTTTATTTATAGGGGTTATTTATAGGGAATTGATCGGCCCAGGAACCTTATAGAGGGTTTTGGTCCACTTTAAAGCTGACTAAACCCTTAGTCCCTGGCCCTTTTTATTTATAGGGGTTATTTATAGGGAATTGATCGGCCCAGGAATCTTATAGATTGGTTTTGGTCCACTTTAAAGCTGACTAAACCCTTAGTCCCTGGCCCTTTTTATTTATAGGGGTTATTTATAGGGAATTGATCGGCCCAGGAACCTTATAGAGGGTTTTGGTCCACTTTAAAGCAGACTAAACCCTTAGTCCCTGGCCCTTTTTATTTATAGGGCTGTCCTGATTTGGGATGCCCTGCCTAATCCTCTCTGCAATCACCACTTTGTACATCGCCACAGCGGATGATGGCGCTTTAAAAACCAAACCACTAATAAGCGGGTCGTCGCCGCAGGTTCCCCGGAAGCGCGCCCCAGTTAGTGTAAAAGACGCGATCACGTGACCGATCCCGCCAATCCCATCGCCGGGGCCCGCGCGCGCCTGCTTGTTATCCACACACCGTGGGTGGCGCGATGAGAAGAATATGTAAATGAGGTGATTTGCATGTTTAATGAGATGCCTGTTTCCCAGCAGTCCCGGATGGTCTGTGATGCTGGAGGGAATTAAAGGGGAACGCTCTGCTTTGGAGCCGCTGCTCTGCTTCTCTACGTTGGTCTCGCCGGGAAGAGGTTTCACACAGCGGGGCATCCCGACTCCGGCACCGAATATAACCCGGGATAGTCAGATTACTGGGGTTTGTTCCGCTTTAGGATGGTTGCAAGATAAAGCGGACCTTCAGTGTGATTTCATCAAAAGCCCAAACACTTTATATATATTCATTTTAGATGTTTGTGAATAGTTTTTTACGTTTTTAGTCACTTATTATTCTTTCCCCCACATGGCTCCAACTCTGTTCAGGACTCTAGGATACAGGCGCCGCCATCTTGCCTCAGAAGCATCACACATACTGAGGAGAGGAGGAGCGGGAAAATGCAGGGGGCGGGGTTATAGCTGTGCTTTGCACAGAGAGCAGAGCTGGGGTCAGGGAAAGGTCAGCAATCCCAGAATGCAGAGCAACACAGTCAGAAGACACTTCCTGTTTGCAGGCTGCCTGATGCTCCATGAGCCGCCATCTTGGATGATAAAAGGCTCATAACATGCAGTAAATGCAGGTAGGATGATTTTTAATGTGAGCAATCTGTATGTACAGGGTGTGGGAAACATATAAGATAGGCTCTTATTCAGAGTGAAGGTCCGGATTAATGTGGGCAATCTGCATGTACAGGGTGTGGGAAACATATAAGATAGGCTCTTATTCAGAGTGAAGGTCCGGATTAATGTGGGCAATCTGTATGTACAGGGTGTGGGAAACATATAAGATAGGCTCTTATTCAGAGTGAAGGTCCGGATTAATGTGGGCAATCTGTATGTACAGGGTGTGGGAAACATATAAGATAGGCTCTTATTCAGGGTGAAGGTCCGGATTAATGTGAGCAATCTGTATGTACAGGGTGTAGGAAACATATAAGATAGGCTCTTATTCAGGGTGAAGGTCCGGATTAATGTGGGCAATCTGTATGTACAGGGTGTGGGAAACATATAAGATAGGCTCTTATTCAGAGTGAAGGTCTGGATTAATGTGGGCAAACTGTATGTACAGGGTGTGGGAAACATATAAGATAGGCTCTTATTCAGGGTGAGGGCCCGGATTAATGTGAGCAATCTGTATGTACAGGGTGTGGGAAACATAGAAGATAGGCTCTTATTCAGGGTGAGGGTCCAGATTAATGTGAGCAATCTGTATGTACAGGGTGTGGGAAACATAGAAGATAGGCTCTTATTCAGGGTGAGGGTCTGCATATAAATACATTTGCATAGTGGGTGTAAATCTTGGGCTAATCTGTGTGAGGAATTCAGAGGGAGAGATGAATAGAGCCTCTGCTGCCCCCTGAGGGCTGAGTCCTTCCCCGGCCTGGGGCAGGGTGTCGCCGGGTGCAATTTGTAGCCCTGTATGGGGGCAGATAGGATGTTGTATGGAGAGGTCACGGCCTAGGGCAGCGCCATCATGGGGACATCGTGATGGTCGCAGGGAGGGCGGGGCTTAGTCCTTGTGTAAAGAGCAAACCTCTCTGCAGTCTGTATACTCACCTTTCAGACTCCAGGGCTGGCTAAAACATCTAAAAGGCTTCCAGGGAGGCCGACGTCCTCCTCCCGATTTAGTATGAAACCAGTCTGCAATCTGTATACTCACCTTTCAGACTCCAGGGCTGGTTAAAAAAGCTCTAAAAGGCTTCCAGGGAGGCCAATGTCCTCATCCCGATTTAGTATGAAACCACTCTGCAATCTGTATACTCACCTTTCAGACTCCAGGGCTGGTTAAAAAGCTCTAAAAGGCTTCCAGGGAGGCAGACGTCCTCATCCCTGGGGCATCCCGATATGGGAGGAGCCGACATATTAAACTTAAACTTTGATTACGCAAATGAATCATTTATTGATGCAGATCTGCATGTTACACCTCAAAGAGGGACAATATGTAAATGAAGCCACGCCCCCCCCCCCCAATTGATGGATGGATGAGGCCACACCCCTCATTGAGGCATTATGAAGCCACGCCCCGTCATTGAGGGATTATGAAGCCACGCCCCATCATTGAGGGATTGTGAAGCCACGCCCCTCATTGATTGATGGATAGGAGATACATTGTAACAGTTACAACAATAGAAACACTTTGAAGAGGCAAATGAATCATTTATTGCTGCAGATCTGCATGTTACACCTCAAAGAGGGACAAATGGGAACAACGAGGGACAGGGGGACATGGACTCAAAAGAGGGACAGTCCCTATAAATCAGGGACACTTGGGAGGTATGTAATATCTTCTGATCGGGGTCAGCAGCCGGTGGCGTCGGTGAGCCGCGCTTGCGTGACGCAGCACAAAGCATTCCATTGTGCGCGGCTCATGCGGCCGCAGGTTAAACCTCCTTTATAATTTGGGTCCTCATTAAAGCACCGATTGAACTTCTGCTAAATTACTACCTCCGCCATTAACCCTTCCTCTGCCGGCAAAGGAGGCCAGAAAGGATTTAGCTGCGGGCCACAGATAGTCATCAGGGCGCTGGGGGAGGGAGGGGAGTGTGATGTCCCTTCATGTCACCTGGGACTATGGCCCCTCATAAAATGCCACACCATCTCACAATGTGGTGTTACAGGTCCATGAAAGGCTGCAGGGTCCCTTTAAGAGAGGGGGGTAATAGGGCTCACCTGGCTTCCTGGCCCCGGATCCTTTGTTCTTCCAGCAATAAAGCGAAACAAAGGATCATCCGGCAATAAAACGCTCATCAAAGAGGGAGACGCAGTCACATGACCTCCTGTCCCTCAGAGCTCACACTCTAATGTCTCCCCCACACTCACACACTGTTATTATACATTATATAGCGCTGACATATACCACAGCGCTGTACATAGAAGCAGTCACATGACCTCCTGTCCCTCAGAGCTCACACTCTAATGTCTCCTCCGCACTCACACACTGTTATTATACATTATATAGCGCCGACATATACCACAGCGCTGTACATAGAAGCAGTCACATGACCTCCTGTCCGTCAGAGCTCACAAACTGGTCATGACTCTGCCCGGATGAGCTGACAATCTGTAGGAGACACCCTGCGGATCAGTCGGGCAGCACCCTGTTATCTCGGGGGTGATGGGTGGGGGCTTCTCTCTCTTCTCTTTCATGTTTGACATTCCAGGGAGTGTGTGATGAGATGACCATGTCTGACCTGATCATAACATAAACAGGTGTGCGCGGTGGGGGACAGGAAATCCTGCAGTTTAGAATTGGTCCAAGGTGTCAAATATAAGATTACCACCCATATCCTATATACCCCTGAAGGAGAAGAGCTTACACTCTATTAGGGTATAAGGGAGGATACAGGGGGAGAAGAGCTTACACTCTATTAGGGTATAAGGGAGGATACAGGAGGAGAAGAGCTTACACTCTATTAGGGTATAAGGGAGGATACAGGAGGAGAGGAGCTTACACTCTATTAGGGTATAAGGGAGGATACAGGAGGAGAAGAGCTTACACTCTATTAGGGTATAAGGGAGGATACAGGAGGAGAAGAGCTTACACTCTATTAGGGTATAAGGGAGGATACAGAAGGAGAAGAGCTTACACTCTATTAGGGTATAAGGGAGGATACAGGAGGAGAAGAGCTTACACTCTATTAGGGTATAAGGGAGGATACAGGAGGAGAAGAGCTTACACTCTATTAGGGTATAAGGGAGGATACAGGAGGAGAAGAGCTTACACTCTATTAGGGTATAAGGGAGGATACAGGAGGAGAAGAGCTTACACTCTATTAGGGTATAAGGGAGGATAGAGGAGGAGAAGAGCTTACACTCTATTAGGGTATAAGGGAGGATACAGAAGGAGAAGAGCTTACACTCTATTAGGGTATAAGGGAGAATACAGAAGGAGAAGAGCTTACACTCTATTAGCCCCATCACATGACAATGATCCTTTATTTATTAGGTACACTAACGATGACCAATCAGATTAAAAGCTCAATTAGGCAATTAGCATCCAGTTTGTAACATCAGCCAATCAGCTGACAAACCGGTCGGGTGAGTCGCCGCCACCTGGACAGAACAAACAGCTATAAATCATCGCCCGGCCCTGGAAATCGCCCGCTTCACATACTGTACATTGCTGATGATTGTTTATGGGGAAAGGTGACCGGAGGACACAGCAACCCTTCATTGTGGTGACCAGAGCCGGATTAATGGGTCCCGCTGCCTGTTAAAGAGACCCCAGAGAGCCGCCCATCTGGCCCCTTTCCTGTCCACACAGGAGGCAATCCCACTAAAGTGCCCTTTATAGAGAGACACAAGCAGCCCCCCAGGAACGCTCATTAATACTCCGGCCTGGGGGGGGGGGGGGGGACCTGAAACCCAAGAACACTGCAGCCTGATTGTAACCAATGCAATGAAAACAATCTCTGTCCAAATCTGCCCATTCACCGACAGATCTGATCGTCCCTCCTGTTAGTAATCGGAGCATCTGAGAGCTCGTCGGGGGATCTGCCTGTCACAACTAACAAAGATGAATAGCAGCTGAGCTGACTGATGCCTCCGGGCTGTAGCTATTAGAGAAGAGCTTACAATCTATTAGAATAAAAAGCTAAATAAGGAATGAAAGATTAGAAGGAATGCTATAAAAAAAATAGAAAGCAGAAAAGAAAAAAAAAGAACAGAATTGAAAATAACAGATAGAAAGAGTAAAGAAATATGAAAAAAGAAGCAAAGAAAAAACAAATGACGGAAACAAAGAAAGAGAATAATTTCCTCTGGTGGCCCCAAGGTGCTCCAGTCTAGAGTCCAGATTAGATTGTAAGCCCACAGGGTCAGGGCCCTCGTGCCCAGTGGATTCCATTAGTGACGTGTGCTTATCTTACGCGTAATTCTGCGTGTTGTATTATTCGTTTTCTCCTGTCTGTAATTGTTGCCTTGTACAGCGCCACAGAAGATGATGGCGCTATATAATGGTGGAACCCGGCTAGCATCAGAAATGTACAGGAATGTCTGTGTGTGACTTGCGAGGGACAGATAATGCCTTTCAATCAGGGATGATTTATTTTGTGACTCCCCAGAGAGCGTGACGATAATGGCTAATGGACTACAAGTACCAGCATGTGCCGCACCTCCCCCCAACACTTAGTGGCAATGGTGATGACAGCAATCTATTAAGGCGTAAGGGAGGATACAGGAGGAGAAGAGCTTACACTCTATTAGGGTATAAGGGAGGATACAGAAGGAGAAGAGCTTACACTCTATTAGGGAGGATACAGGAGGAGAAGAGCTTACACTCTATTAGGGTATAAGGGAGGATACAGGAGGAGAAGAGCTTACACTCTATTAGGGTATAAGGGAGGATACAGAAGGAGAAGAGCTTACACTCTATTAGGGTATAAGGGAGGATACAGGAGGAGAAGAGCTTACACTCTATTAGGGTATAAGGGAGGATACAGGAGGAGAAGAGCTTACACTCTATTAGGGTATAAGGGAGGATACAGGAGGAGAAGAGCTTACACTCTATTGGGATATAAGGGAGGATACAGGAGGAGAAGAGCTTACACTCTATTAGGGTATAAGGGAGGATACAGAAGGAGAAGAGCTTACACTCTATTAGGGTATAAGGGATGATACAGAAGGAGAAGAGCTTACACTCTATTAGGGTATAAGGGAGGATACAGGAGGAGAAGAGCTTACACTCTATTAGGGTATAAGGGAGGATACAGAAGGAGAAGAGCTTACACTCTATTGGGATATAAGGGAGGATACAGAAGGAGAAGAGCTTACACTCTATTAGGGTATAAGGGAGGATACAGAGGGAGAAGAGCTTACAATCTATTAGGGTATAAGGGAGGATACAGGAGGAGAAGAGCTTACACTCTATTATGGTATAAGGGAGGATACAGGAGAAGAAGAGCTTACACTCTATTAGGGTATAAGGGAGGATACAGAAGGAGAAGAGCTTACACTCTATTAGGGTATAATGGAGGATACAGGAGGAGAAGAGCTTACAATCTATTAGGGTATAAGGGAGGATACAGGAGGAGAAGAGCTTACACTCTATTAGGGTATAAGGGAGGATACAGAAGGAGAAGAGCTTACACTCTATTAGGGTATAAGGGAGGATACAGAAGGAGAAGAGCTTACACTCTATTAGGGTATAATGGAGGATACAGGAGGAGAAGAGCTTACAATCTATTAGGGTATAAGGGAGGATACAGAAGGAGAAGAGCTTACACTCTATTAGGGTATAATGGAGGATACAGGAGGAGAAGAGCTTACACTCTATTAGGGTATAAGGGAGGATACAGGAGGAGAAGAGCTTACACTCTATTAGGGTATAAGGGAGGATACAGGAGGAGAAGAGCTTACACTCTATTAGGGTATAAGGGAGGATACAGGAGGAGAAGAGCTTACACTCTATTAGGGTATAAGGGAGGATACAGGAGGAGAAGAGCTTACACTCTATTAGGGTATAAGGGAGGATACAGGAGGAGAAGAGCTTACACTCTATTAGGGTATAAGGGAGGATACAGGAGGAGAAGAGCTTACACTCTATTAGGGTATAAGGGAGGATACAGGAGGAGAAGAGCTTACACTCTATTAGGGTATAAGGGAGGATACAGGAGGAGAAGAGCTTACACTCTATTAGGGTATAAGGGAGGATACAGGAGGAGAAGAGCTTACACTCTATTAGGGTATAAGGGAGGATACAGGAGGAGAAGAGCTTACACTCTATTAGGGTATAAGGGAGGATACAGGAGGAGAAGAGCTTACACTCTATTAGGGTATAAGGGAGGATACAGGAGGAGAAGAGCTTACACTCTATTAGGGTATAAGGGAGGATACAGAAGGAGAAGAGCTTACACTCTATTAGGGTGTAAGGGAGGATACAGGAGGAGAAGAGCTTACACTCTATTAGGGTATAAGGGAGGATACAGGAGGAGAAGAGCTTACACTCTATTAGGGTATTAGGGGAGCTATGCAGGAATTTTCCGTTATAGGGGGAGCAGGTGGTGAGGGGGCCCCGGACACGTCGGCCATATAATTGGGATCCGGCAAAGCCATTGTGAGCCTAAGACAAGAAAGTCAGACTGATAATGAAGTGTGAGGTGGATGGGAGCGCGGCGGCCATCTGTTAGAGCCATTGGACTCGCAGCCGGTCGGGGGAAATGATGTAGCTCCTCAGGTATGAGCTCGGGCTCGGGGCCTCCCCTTCCCTCCCATGCCTGAGCCTCCCCTCACCCCATAACGCAGCTTCTTGGGTATCATTGGCTCCAGGCCCAGATGGAAGTAGCCATTGCTTAATAAATATGCTCCCCCCCCCCACTTTCCCGAGGATACGACTGATATTAAACTAAAACAAAACTGAGAGCGACGGGTTTATCGCAGGGGCGGTGACTCCATGATGGATCCCGTCTGCCATTGTGTCTGAGAAGATGGGAAATTCATATGTGAGCCGACTCCAGGCAACAAAGGGTTAAAAGGCCTTTTGTTGGCAGACATACAATGCTACTGGTATTGCCCCCTCTGTCTTGGGCCCCATGGCAGCTGCCTCCCTGGTGTGTGTTGTCTCTTATACCATTGAGGAGTGAGTATGGAGCCACAACTCCCAGCATGCCTTGCACACAGGGGTAACAACTGATAAGGGTTCCCCGACAGTGATAGCTTCTGTATATTAAAGGGGTTCCCCTGCCTTGATAGCTTCTGTATATTAAAGGGGTTCCCCTGCCTTGATAGCTTCTGTATATTAAAGGGGTTCCCCTGCCTTGATAGCTTCTGTATATTAAAGGGGTTCCCCTGCCTTGATAGCTTCTGTATATTAAAGGGGTTCCCCTGCCTTGATAGCTTCTGTATATTAAAGGGGTTCCCCTGCCTTGATAGCTTCTGTATATTAAAGGGGTTCCCCTGCCTTGATAGCTTCTGTATACTAAGTGGGTCCCCCCCATGATAGCTTCTGTATACTAAGGGGGTCCCCTCCCGTGATAGATTCTGTATATTAAAGGGGTTCCCCTCCCGTGATAGCTTCTGTATACTTAGGGGATACCCCACCCATAAAAGCTTCTGTATATTAAAGGGGTTCCCCTGCCTTGATAGCTTCTGTATATTAAAGGGGTTCCCCTGCCTTGATAGCTTCTGTATATTAAAGGGGTTCCCCTGCCTTGATAGCTTCTGTATACTAAGTGGGTCCCCCCCATGATAGCTTCTGTATACTAAGGGGGTCCCCTCCCGTGATAGATTCTGTATATTAAAGGGGTTCCCCTCCCGTGATAGCTTCTGTATACTTAGGGGATACCCCACCCATAAAAGCTTCTGTATATTAAAGGGGTTCCCCTGCCTTGATAGCTTCTGTATACTAAGGGGGTCCCCTCCCGTGATAGCTTCTGTATAGTAAGGCGGTTCCCCTCCCGTGATAGCTTCTGTATATTAAAGGGGTTCCCCTGCCTTGATAGCTTCTGTATACCAAGGGGTTCCCCTGCCTTGATAGCTTCTGTATATTAAAGGGGTTCCCCTGCCTTGATAGCTTCTGTATACCAAGGGGTTCCCCTGCCTTGATAGCTTCTGTATATTAAAGGGGTTCCCCTCCCGTGATAGCTTCTGTATACTAAGGGGGTCCCCTCCCGTGATAGCTTCTGTATACTAAGGGGGTCCCCTCCCGTGATAGCTTCTGTATACTAAGGGGGTCCCCTCCCGTGATAGCTTCTGTATACTAAGGGGGTCCCCTCCCGTGATAGCTTCTGTATACTAAGGGGGTCCCCTCCCGTGATAGCTTCTGTATAGTAAGGCGGTTCCCCTCCCGTGATAGCTTCTGTATATTAAAGGGGTTCCCCTGCCTTGATAGCTTCTGTATATTAAAGGGGTTCCCCTGCCTTGATAGCTTCTGTATACCAAGGGGTTCCCCTGCCTTGATAGCTTCTGTATATTAAAGGGGTTCCCCTGCCTTGATAGCTTCTGTATACCAAGGGGTTCCCCTGTCTTGATAGCTTCTGTATACTAAGGGGGTCCCCTCCCTTTATTGCTTCTGTATATTAAAGGGGTTCCCCTGCCTTGATAGCTTCTGTATACTAAGGGGGTGTTCCCCATGATAACTTCTGTATATTAAAGGGGTTCCCCTCCTATGAAAGCTTCTGTATATTAAAGGGGTTCCCCTCCTATGAAAGCTTCTGTATATTAAAGGGGTTCCCCTCCCATGAAAGCTTCTGTATATTTAGGGGGTTCCCACTCCATGATAGTTTCTTTATACTAAGGGGGTTTCCCTCCCAATTGATAATTTTTGTATATTAAAGGGATACACCCCCCTTTATAGCTTCTGTATATGAACCCTTCTGAGAGACAGACACAGTATGAGGAAGCGGCTTGTTTTGGGGATTAGTGATTCATTTCTGAATAGTTCATTGGAAGCGGAGCCCCACTTTAATATGTCATCCGGGCAGTAATCACCTGCGGTGTGTCACGGCTCCCTGCACGCTCCCCGTCCCCGTGTGCGGAGGCGTGACACATGCGTTTGTAATGTGTGATGACAGACGTGTCAGCGGCAAGATAATGGTGCAAGAGTCCTTGCTACATTGTATCCAGCATCAGTAATGTTACTACATTGTATCCAGCATCAGTAATGTTACTACATTGTATCCAGCATCAGTAATGTTACTACATTGTATCCAGCATCAGTAATGTTACTACATTGTATCCAGCATCAGTAATGTTACTACATTGTATCCAGCATCATTAATGTTTCTACATTGTATCCAGCATCAGTAATGTTACTACATTGTATCCAGCATCAGTAATGTTACTACATTGTATCCAGCATCATTAATGTTTCTACATTGTATCCAGCATCATTAATGTTTCTACATTGTATCCAGCATCAGTAATGTTACTACACTGTATCCAGCATCAGTAATGTTACTACATTGTATCCAGCATCAGTAATGTTACTACATTGTATCCAGCATCAGTAATGTTTCTACATTGTATCCAGCATCAGTAATGTTACTACATTGTATCCAGCAACAGTAATGTTACTACATTGTATCCAGCATCAGTAATGTTACTACATTGTATCCAGCAACAGTAATGTTACTACATTGTATCCAGCAACAGTAATGTTACTACATTGTATCCAGCATCATTAATGTTTCTACATTGTATCCAGCATCAGTAATGTTACTACATTGTATCCAGCATCAGTAATGTTACTACATTGTATCCAGCATCAGTAATGTTACTACATTGTATCCAGCATCATTAATGTTTCTACATTGTATCCAGCATCATTAATGTTTCTACATTGTATCCAGCATCAGTAATGTTACTACACTGTATCCAGCATCAGTAATGTTACTACATTGTATCCAGCATCAGTAATGTTACTACATTGTATCCAGCATCAGTAATGTTTCTACATTGTATCCAGCATCAGTAATGTTACTACATTGTATCCAGCAACAGTAATGTTACTACATTGTATCCAGCATCAGTAATGTTACTACATTGTATCCAGCATCAGTAATGTTACTACATTGTATCCAGCATCAGTAATGTTACTACATTGTATCCAGCATCAGTAATGTTTCTACATTGTATCCAGCATCAGTAATGTTACTACATTGTATCCAGCATCAGTAATGTTTCTACATTGTATCCAGCATCAGTAATGTTACTACACTGTATCCAGCATCAGTAATGTTACTACATTGTATCCAGCATCAGTAATGTTACTACATTGTATCCAGCATCAGTAATGTTACTACATTGTATCCAGCATCAGTAATGTTACTACATTGTATCCAGCATCATTAATGTTTCTACATTGTATCCTGCATCATTAATGTTTCTACATTGTATCCAGCATCAGTAATGTTACTACACTGTATCCAGCATCAGTAATGTTACTACATTGTATCCAGCATCAGTAATGTTACTACATTGTATCCAGCATCAGTAATGTTTCTACATTGTATCCAGCATCAGTAATGTTACTACATTGTATCCAGCAACAGTAATGTTACTACATTGTATCCAGCATCATTAATGTTTCTACATTGTATCCAGCATCAGTAATGTTACTACATTGTATCCAGCATCAGTAATGTTACTACATTGTATCCAGCATCATTAATGTTTCTACATTGTATCCAGCATCATTAATGTTTCTACATTGTATCCAGCATCAGTAATGTTACTACATTGTATCCAGCATCAGTAATGTTACTACATTGTATCCAGCATCAGTAATGTTACTACATTGTATCCAGCATCAGTAATGTTACTACATTGTATCCAGCATCAGTAATGTTACTACATTGTATCCAGCATCAGCAATGTTACTACATTGTATCCAGTATCAGTAATGTTACTACATTGTATCCAGCATCAGTAATGTTACTACATTGTATCCAGCATCAGTAATGTTACTGCATTGTATCCAGCATCAGTAATGTTACTACATTGTATCCAGCAACAGTAATGTTACTACATTGTATCCAGCATCAGTAATGTTACTACATTGTATCCAGCAACAGTAATGTTACTACATTGTATCCAGCATCATTAATGTTTCTACATTGTATCCAGCATCAGTAATGTTACTACATTGTATCCAGCATCAGTAATGTTACTACATTGTATCCAGCATCAGTAATGTTACTACATTGTATCCAGCATCATTAATGTTTCTACATTGTATCCAGCATCATTAATGTTTCTACATTGTATCCAGCATCAGTAATGTTACTACACTGTATCCAGCATCAGTAATGTTACTACATTGTATCCAGCATCAGTAATGTTACTACATTGTATCCAGCATCAGTAATGTTTCTACATTGTATCCAGCATCAGTAATGTTACTACATTGTATCCAGCAACAGTAATGTTACTACATTGTATCCAGCATCAGTAATGTTACTACATTGTATCCAGCATCAGTAATGTTACTACATTGTATCCAGCATCAGTAATGTTACTACATTGTATCCAGCATCAGTAATGTTTCTACATTGTATCCAGCATCAGTAATTTTACTACATTGTATCCAGCATCAGTAATGTTTCTACATTGTATCCAGCATCAGTAATGTTACTACACTGTATCCAGCATCAGTAATGTTACTACATTGTATCCAGCATCAGTAATGTTACTACATTGTATCCAGCATCAGTAATGTTACTACATTGTATCCAGCATCAGTAATGTTACTACATTGTATCCAGCATCATTAATGTTTCTACATTGTATCCTGCATCATTAATGTTTCTACATTGTATCCAGCATCAGTAATGTTACTACACTGTATCCAGCATCAGTAATGTTACTACATTGTATCCAGCATCAGTAATGTTACTACATTGTATCCAGCATCAGTAATGTTTCTACATTGTATCCAGCATCAGTAATGTTACTACATTGTATCCAGCAACAGTAATGTTACTACATTGTATCCAGCATCATTAATGTTTCTACATTGTATCCAGCATCAGTAATGTTACTACATTGTATCCAGCATCAGTAATGTTACTACATTGTATCCAGCATCAGTAATGTTACTACATTGTATCCAGCATCATTAATGTTTCTACATTGTATCCAGCATCATTAATGTTTCTACATTGTATCCAGCATCAGTAATGTTACTACATTGTATCCAGCATCAGTAATGTTACTACATTGTATCCAGCATCAGTAATGTTACTACATTGTATCCAGCATCAGTAATGTTACTACATTGTATCCAGCATCAGTAATGTTACTACATTGTATCCGGCATCAGTAATGTTACTACATTGTATCCAGCATCAGTAATGTTACTACATTGTATCCAGCATCAGTAATGTTACTACATTGTATCCAGCATCAGTAATGTTACTACACTGTATCCAGCATCAGTAATGTTACTACACTGTATCCAGCATCAGTAATGTTACTACATTGTATCCAGCATCAGTAATGTTACTACATTGTATCCAGCATCAGTAATGTTACTACATTGTATCCAGCATCAGTAATGTTACTACATTGTATCCAGCATCAGTAATGTTGCTATATTGTATCCAGCATCAGTAATGTTACTACATTGTATCCAGCATCAGTAATGTTACTACATTGTATCCAGCATCAGAAATGTTACTACATTGTATCCAGCATCAGTAATGTTGCTACATTGTATCCAGCATCAGTAATGTTACTACATTGTATCCAGCATCAGTAATGTTACTACATTGTATCCAGCATCAGTAATGTTTCTACATTGTATCCAGCATCAGTAATGTTACTACATTGTATCCAGCATCAGTAATGTTACTACATTGTATCCAGCATCAGTAATGTTACTACATTGTATCCAGCATCAGCAATGTTACTACATTGTATCCAGCATCAGTAATGTTACTACATTGTATCCGGCATCAGTAATGTTACTACATTGTATCCGGCATCAGTAATGTTACTACATTGTATCCAGCATCAGTAATGTTACTACATTGTATCCAGCATCAGTAATGTTACTGCATTGTATCCAGCATCAGTAATGTTACTACATTGTATCCAGCATCAGTAATGTTTCTACATTGTATCCAGCATCAGTAATGTTACTACATTGTATCCAGCATCAGTAATGTTACTACATTGTATCCAGCATCAGTAATGTTACTACATTGTATCCAGCATCAGTAATGTTACTACATTGTATCCAGCATCAGTAATGTTACTACATTGTATCCAGCATCAGTAATGTTACTGCATTGTATCCAGTATCAGTAATGTTACTACATTGTATCCAGCATCAGTAATGTTACTACATTGTATCCAGCATCAGTAATGTTACTACATTGTATCCAGCATCAGCAATGTTACTACATTGTATCCAGTATCAGTAATGTTACTACATTGTATCCAGCATCAGTAATGTTACTACATTGTATCCAGCATCAGTAATGTTACTACATTGTATCCAGCATCAGCAATGTTACTACATTGTATCCAGTATCAGTAATGTTACCACATTGTATCCAGCATCAGTAATGTTACTACATTGTATCCAGCATCATTAATGTTTCTACATTGTATCCAGCATCAGTAATGTTACTACACTGTATCCAGCATCAGTAATGTTACTACATTGCATCCAGCATCAGTAATGTTACTACACTGTATCCAGCATCAGTAATGTTACTACATTGCATCCAGCATCAGTAATGTTACTACATTGTATCCAGCATCAGTAATGTTACTACATTGTATCCAGCATCAGCAATGTTACTACATTGTATCCAGCATCAGTAATGTTACTACATTGTATCCAGCATCAGTACTGTTACTACATTGTATCCAGCATCAGTAATGTTACTACATTGTATCCAGCATCAGTAATGTTACTACATTGTATCCAGCATCAGCAATGTTACTACATTGTATCCAGCATCAGTAATGTTACTACATTGTATCCAGCATCAGTAATGTTACTACATTGTATCCAGCATCAGTAATGTTACTACATTGTATCCAGCATCAGCAATGTTACTACATTGTATCCAGCATCAGTAATGTTACTACATTGTATCCAGCATCAGTACTGTTACTACATTGTATCCAGCATCAGTAATGTTACTACATTGCATCCAGCATCAGTGATGTTACTACATTGTACCCAGCATCAGTAATGTTACTACATTGTACCCAGCATCAGTAATGTTACTACATTGTACCCAGCATCAGTAATGTTACTACATTGTACCCAGCATCAGTAATGTTACTACATTGTATCCAGCATCAGTAATGTTACTACATTGTACCCAGCATCAGTAATGTTACTACATTGTACCCAGCATCAGTAATGTTACTACATTGTATCCAGCATCAGTAATGTTTCTACATTGTATCCAGCATCAGTAATGTTACTACATTGTATCCATCATCAGTAATGTTACTACATTGTATCCAGCATCAGTAATGTTACTACATTGTATCCAGCATCAGTAATGTTACTACATTGTATCCAGCATCAGTAATGTTACTACATTGTATCCAGCATCAGTAATGTTACTACATTGTATCCAGCATCAGTAATGTTACTGCATTGTATCCAGCATCAGTAATGTTACTAAATTTTATCCAGCATCAGTAATGTTACTACATTGTATCCAGCATCAGTAATGTTACTACATTGTATCCAGCATCAGTAATGTTACTACATTGTATCCAGCATCAGTAATGTTACTACATTGTATCCAGCATCAGTAATGTTACTACATTGTATCCAGCATCAGTAATGTTACTACATTGTATCCAGCATCAGTAATGTTACTACATTGTATCCAGCATCAGTAATGTTACTACATTGTATCCAGCATCAGTAATGTTACTACATTGTATCCAGCATCAGTAATGTTTCTACATTGTATCCAGCATCAGTAATGTTACCACATTGTATCCAGCATCAGTAATGTTACTACATTGTATCCAGCATCAGTAATGTTACTACATTGTATCCAGCATCAGTAATGTTTCTACATTGTATCCAGCATCAGTAATGTTACCACATTGTATCCAGCATCAGTAATGTTACTACATTGTATCCAGCATCAGTAATGTTACTACATTGTATCCAGCATCAGTACTGTTACTACATTGCATCCAGCATCAGTAATGTTACTACATTGCATCCAGCATCAGTAATGTTACTACATTGTATCCAGCATCAGTAATGTTACTACATTGTATCCAGCATCAGTAATGTTACTACATTGTATCCAGCATCAGTAATGTTGTTACATTGTATCCAGCATCAGTACTGTTACTACATTGTATCCAGCATCAGTAATGTTACTACATTGTATCCAGCATCAGTAATGTTGTTACATTGTATCCAGCACCAGTAATGTTGTTACATTGTATCCAGGGCCAGTAATGTTACTACATTGTATCCAGCATCAGTACTGTTACTACATTGTATCCAGCATCAGTAATGTTACTACATTGTATCCAGCATCAGTAATGTTACTACATTGCATCCAGCATCAGCAATGTTACTACATTGTATCCAGCATCAGTAATGTTGTTACATTGTATCCAGCATCAGTAATGTTGTTACATTGTATCCAGCGCCAGTAATGTTGTTACATTGTATCCAGGGCCAGTAATGTTACTACATTGTATCCAGCATCAGCAATGTTACTACATTGTATCCAGCATCAGTAATGTTACTACATTGTATCCAGCATCAGTAATGTTGCTACATTGTATCCAGCATCAGTAATGTTACTACATTGTATCCAGCATCAGTAATGTTACTACATTGCATCCAGCATCAGCAATGTTACTACATTGTATCCAGCATCAGTAATGTTACTACATTGCATCCAGCATCAGCAATGTTACTACATTGCATCCAGCATCAGTAATGTTACTACATTGTATCCAGCATCAGTAATGTTACTACATTGTATCCAGCATCAGTAATGTTACTACATTGTATCCAGCATCAGCAATGTTACTACATTGCATCCAGCATCAGCAATGTTACTACATTGTATCCAGCATCAGTAATGTTACTACATTGCATCCAGCATCAGTAATGTTACTACATTGTATCCAGCATCAGTAATGTTACTACATTGTATCCAGCATCAGTAATGTTACTGCATTGTATCCAGCATCATGTTACTGCATTGTATCCAGCATCAGTAATGTTACTACATTGTATCCAGCATCAGTAATGTTACTACATTGTATCCAGCATCAGTACTGTTACTACATTGTATCCAGCATCAGTAATGTTACTACATTGTATCCAGCATCAGTAATGTTACTACATTGTATCCAGCATCAGTAATGTTACTACATTGCATCCAGCATCAGTAATGTTACTACATTGTATCCAGCATCAGTAATGTTACTACATTGTATCCAGCATCAGTAATGTTACTACATTGCATCCAGCATCAGTGATGTTACTACACTGTATCCAGCATCAGTAATGTTACTACATTGTATCCAGCATCAGTAATGTTACTACATTGTATCCAGCATCAGTGATGTTACTACATTGTATCCAGCATCAGTGATGTTTCTACATTGTATCCAGCATCAGTGATGTTGTTACATTGTATCCAGGGCCAGTAATGTTTACTAATAAACGTGTTACAATGTATCAGTGGGGTATCAGCAGGGCGAGCGGATCCCGCCACACGGGGGGTAAAGTGTGTGCAGCAGCTTCTGATGGACAGACTCTATATTAGAATCTGGGGGAAGCCTCCCCCCCCCCCCCCGGACATGGCGCTGGCTGTGATTGGCTGTTACGAATTCAGACGCTCGGTAACTCGGCGACGTGTCAGTGAGAGCGGATTATCCCCATTTCCATTCATGGGGCCATTCATTCACACGTTGGGCCCCGGCCCCTTTCTATAGCGCGCTCGCCCACCTCGCCCCCATCATGGATAATGGCTGGTCCGCAGCTTGACAGCCGCCATTGTGCGCAGCACGCCGCCCCGCCCCCCAGTGTGCCGCCAACATTTTATGAGCTTCCAGGCGGAAAAAAACAAAAGCCGGAGAATTCCTCCGGAGATAATTCCTCCTGGTTATAGAGAACGCGAGCTGGACGCCGGCCGGGCGCAAAGATGGCGGCGCGGGGGACTGCTTGTGTCCAAGCAGTCATTTCACTGGTGGCAATGGGGCTGTACTGGGGTTAAAGGGGATTCCCCACCCCAAGTGACCTACTCTCTAAATCTCAGTATACCCTAATAGATTATAAGCTCTTCTCCTCCTGTATCCTCCCTTATACCCTAATAGAGTGTAAGCTCTTCTCCTCCTGTATCCTCCCTTATACCCTAATAGAGTGTAAGCTCTTCTCCTCCTGTATCCTCCCTTATACCTAATAGAGTGTAAGCTCTTCTCCTCCTGTATCCTCCCTTATACCCTAATAGAGTGTAAGCTCTTCTCCTCCTGTATCCTCCCTTATACCCTAATAGAGTGTAAGCTCTTCTCCTCCTGTATCCTCCCCTTATACCTAATAGAGTGTAAGCTCTTCTCCTCCTGTATCCTCCCTTATACCCTAATAGAGTGTAAGCTCTTCTCCTCCTGTATCCTCCCTTATACCTAATAGAGTGTAAGCTCTTCTCCTCCTGTATCCTCCCTTATACCCTAATAGAGTGTAAGCTCTTCTCCTCCTGTATCCTCCCTTCTACCTAATAGAGTGTAAGCTCTTCTCCTCCTGTATCCTCCCTTATACCCTAATAGAGTGTAAGCTCTTCTCCTCCTGTATCCTCCCTTATACCCTAATAGAGTGTAAGCTCTTCTCCTCCTGTATCCTCCCTTATACCCTAATAGAGTGTAAGCTCTTCTCCTCCTGTATCCTCCCTTATACCCTAATAGATTGTTAGAGGGCTGTTGTTGGGGTGCTGGCGCCGCTGAGCATGCTGGGATAAGCTGAGCCCCTGTTTTGTTAGCAGACAATGGTCAGTAAGCTGTTGGGCTTATTGGAGTGAATGGCACAGAACTGGGCGCCGACTCCGCATCCTGGGCCACATTGTCCGCAGTGCCCGGTCCTGACCACCACCCCCCCCCCCCCACATACACTGACAGGAAGTTCAGAGGTCACCCAGATAAGAGAGGGATTAGGGATCCTGACACAGGGGCCCCAACATAAACACTGACAAGCCAGAAGCTTCTAGAAAGGCCAATGACACTACTATGCCTCTATCACAGCCACCGAAATTCCAGGGAAAAATGCTTCTGAGTGATTTATTTAGTTGCTGACATATACCACAGCGCTGTACATAGAAGCAGTCACATGACTTTCTGTCCCTCAGAGCTCACACTCTAATGTCTCCCCCCACACTCACAGCCAGCTGTTATTATACACCATATAGCGCTGACATATACCACAGCGCTGTACATAGAAGCAGTCACATTACCTCCTGTCCCTCAGAGCTCACACTCTAATGTCTCCCCCACACTCACACACTGTTATTATACATTAATATAGCGCTGACATATACCACAGCGCTGTACATAGAAGCAGTCACATGACCTCCTGTCCCTCAGAGCTCACACTCTAATGTCTCCCCCGCACTCACACACTGTTATTATACATTTATATAGCGCTGACATATACCACAGCGCTGTACATAGAAGCAGTCACATGACCTCCTGTCCCTCAGAGCTCACACTCTAATGTCTCCCCCACACTCACCCACTGTTATTATACATTTATATAGCGCTGACATATATCACAGCGCTGTACATAGAAGCAGTCACATGACCTCCTGTCCCTCAGAGCTCACACTCTAATGTCTCCTCCGCACTCACACACTGTTATTATACATTATATAGCGCTGACATATACCACAGCGCTGTACATAGAAGCAGTCACATGACCTCCTGAGGTGAGGAATGTCTATAGGTGAAGGATCGGGGGGGGGGTGTATTGTATGGCGCAGGCACTTGTGATGGGACTAATCTATTCCTCGGGCCCCTCCGGTGTGAAGTGGGGATTAGGGGACGGTTTAACTCTTTGTGGGAGCGGAGGGGACCCCCCGGCGAGCCTTGGGCGTGCGGGGGACATAATGGCCTCTTTCTTTGTGGAGTGCTGGTCGCACTGTGGCGGGACGTATTGATCCTTGAAATGAGATTCCAGTCACAGACGATGGCGGGGGTCGGGGTCAGGGGGGAGCAGCGGGAGAAAGAAAACTGCTTGTGGTTAACTGCCATTGTCCCCAGACCCGGGGCATCAGAGGAGGGAGATGGCGCCCGAGGAGATCCCCCCCCTCCTGCTCGCCGTCCTCCATTGTGTCACAGGAGAACCTTATTACCGCTAGTTCCCGCCATCTTATGAGGCAAACCCTAAAGGAAAGGCTCCCATAAAGCTCTCATGAATCTATAAATCCCGCATGCCCCGGGTCTGGAATGGCGCGCGTTTAGCTATGCTTCGCTAAAGGTTTAAGGATCAGGTTGGGGATCATGAGGTAAAATGTTTGGTTTCATGTAGGGTTTTGAGTCAGGTTGGGGATTATGAGGTAAAATATTGGGTTTCATGTAGGTTTATGGGTCAGGTTGGGGATTATGAGGTAAAATATTGGGTTTCATGTAGGTTTATGGGTCAGGTTGGGGATTATGAGGTAAAAAATGTGTTTCATGTCAGATTATGGGTCAGGTTTGGGGACTATGAGGTAAAATACTGGGTTTCATGTAGGTTTATGGGTCAGGTTGGGGATTATGAGGTAAAAATTGGGTTTCATGTCAGATTATGGGTCAGGTGTGGGGATTATGAGGTAAAATACTGGGTTTTCATGTAGGGTTTATGGGTCAGGTTGGGGAGTATG
Organism: Gastrophryne carolinensis; assembly: GCA_027917425.1. Classification (NCBI taxonomy): domain Eukaryota; kingdom Metazoa; phylum Chordata; class Amphibia; order Anura; family Microhylidae; genus Gastrophryne; species Gastrophryne carolinensis. The sequence continues at coordinate 191,099,554 of CM051242.1, forward strand.
AGGTAAAAATTGGGTTTCATGTCAGATTATGGGTCAGGTTGGGGACTATGAGGGTAAAATATTGGGATTAATGGAGTGCTATGGGTCAGGTTGGGGATGTATAAGGTAAAAATTGTGTTTCATGTTGGATTCTGGATCATGTTGGGGGATTATGAGGTATCCAGCTAATGGTGGTGTTACTTACTGTGAGGAACACGAAGTTGTGGGTAATCCTTCCATTGCACGTCGCAATATGTCTCCGGGGGGACGTCCCATCACTCGGGATAACTCGCTGTCACATGGTAGCAGCTAATCCTTGCCAAGAGGGACAACTTTCCCCGAACCCTCCGTGTAGAGGCCTGACACTCGCCCCCCCCTCCACGGGGCTGGAGAGGCCTCCACTTAGGGCACTTCACTGAGAGAGCTGCTGATGCTCTCCAGAAACAACTGTGCAGGGAGCATCTACAAATCACCCAAATGCTGCAGTATGGGGGCCCTTTAAGAAATATCTTTCTCTCTTTCCCACATTCCCTCCATCTTTCTCTCTTTCCCACATTCCCTCCATCTTTCTCCTCTTTCCCACATTCCCTCCATCTTTCTCTCTTTCCCCATTCCCTCCATCTTTCTCTCTTTCCCACATTCCCTCCAGTCTTTCTCTCTTTTCCCACATATCCTCCATCTTTCTCCTCTTTCACAGCATTCCTCCATCTTTCTCTCTCTCCCACAGTCCCTCCATCTTTCTCTCTCTTTCCCACATTCCCTCCATCTTTCTCTCGTCTTTCCCCCACATTCCCTCCATCTTTCTCTCTTTCCCACATTCCCTCACATCTTTCTCTCTTTCCCACATTCCCTCCATCTTTCTCTCTTTCCCACATTCCCTCCATCTTTCTCTCTCTCTCCCACAGTCCCTCCATCTTTTCTCTCTCTTTCCCACATTCCCTCCATCTTTCTGCTCTTCTTTCCCACGATTCCTCCATCTTTCTCTCTTTCCCACATTCCTCCATCTTTCTCTTTCCCACGATTCCCTCCATCTTTCTCTCTTTCCCACATTCCCTCCATCTTTCTCTTCTCATCTCCCACAGTCCCTCCCATCTTTTCTCTCTCTTTCCCTACATTCCCTCCATCTTTCTCTCTCTTTCCCACATTCCCTCCATCTTTCTCTCTTTCCCACATTCCCTTCATCTTTCTCTCTTTCCCACATTCCCTCCATCTTTCTCGTCTTTCCCACATTCCCTCCATCTTTCTCTCTTTCCCAGCATTCCCTCCATCTTTCTCTCTCTCCCACAGGTCCCTCCCATCTTTCTCTCTCACTTTCCCACATTCCTCCATCTTTCTCTCTCTTTCCCACATTCCCTCCATCTTCTCTCTCTTTCCCACATTCCCTCCATCTTTCTCTCTTTTCCCACATTCCCTCCATCTTTCTCTCTGTCCCACATTCCCTCCATCTTTCTCTCTTTCCCACATTCCCTCCATCTTCTCTCTCTCTCCACAGTCCCTCCATCTTCTCTCTCTTCCCACATTCCCTCCATCTTTCTCTCTCTTTCCCACATTCCCTCCATCTTTCTCTCTTGTCCCACATTCCCTCCATCTTTCTCTCTTCCCACATTCCCTCCATCTTTCTCTCTTTCCCACATTCCCTCCATCTTTCTCTCTTTCCCCACATATCCTCCATCTTTCTCGTCTTTTCCCACATTCCCTCCATCTTTCTCTCTCTTTCCCACATTCCCTCCATCTTTCTCTCTCTTTCCCACATTCCCTCCATCTTTCCTCTCTTTCCACATTCCCTCCATCTTTCTCTCTTCCCACATTCCCCTCCATCTTTCTCTCTTTCCACATTCCCTCCATCTTTCCCTTTCCACATTCCTCATCTTTCTCGTCTTCCCACATTCCCTCGCATCTTTCTCTCTTTCCCACATTCCCTTCATCTTTTCTCTCTTTCTCCCACATTCCCTCCATCTTCTCTCTCTCCACATTCCCTCCATCTTTCTCTCTTTCCCACATTCCCTCCATCTTTCTCTCTTTCCCACATTCCCTCCATCTTTCTCTCTTCCCACAATCCTCCATCTTTCTCTCTTTCCACATTCCCTCCATCTTTCTCTCTCTCCCACAGTCCCTCCATCTTCTCCTCTTTCCCACATTCCCTCCATCTTTCTCTCTCTTTCCCACATTCCCTCCATCTTTCTCTCTCTTTCCCACATTCCCGTCCATCTTTCTCTCTTCCACATTCCCTCCATCGTTCTCTCTTTCCCACATTCCCTCCGATCTTTCTCTCTTTCCACATTCCCTCCATCTTTCTCTCTCTTCATTCATCTTCTTCCCACATTCTCTCTTCCACTCATCTTTCTCTCTTCCCACATTCCCTCCATCTTTCTCTCTCTTTCCCCACATTCCCTCCATCTTTCTCTTCATTTCATCTCTCTCTTCATTCCCTCCATCTTTCTCTCTTTCCCACATTCCCTCCATCTTTCTCTCTTTCCCACATTCCCTCCAGCTTTCGCTCTTTCCACATTCCTCAGCTCTCTTTTCCCACATTCCCTCCATCTTTCTCTTTTTCCCACATTCCCTCCATCTTTCTCTCTTTCCCACATTCCCTCCATCTTTCTCTCTTCTTCCCACATTCCCTCCATCTTTCTCTCTTTCCCACATTCCCTCCATCTTCTCTCTTCCATTCCTCATCTTTCTCTCTTTCCCACATTCTTCATCTTCTCTCTTCCCACATTCCCTCCATCTTTCTCTCTTTCCCACATTTCCCTCCATCTTTCTCTCTTTCCCACATTCCCTCCATCTTTCTCTCTTTCCCACATTCCCTCCATCTTTCTCTCTTTCCCACATTCCCTCATCTTTCTCTCTTTCCCCACATTCCCTCCATCTTTCTCTCTTTCCCACATTCCTCCATCTTTCTCTCTTTCCCCACATTCCCTCCATCTTTCTCTCTTTCCCACATTCCTCCATCTTTCTCTCTTTCCCCACATTCCCTCCATCTTTCTCTCTTTCCCACATTCCCTCCATCTTCTCTCTCTTTCCCACATTCCCTCCATCTTTCTCTCTTTCCCACATTCCCTCCATCTTTCTCTCTTTCCCACATTCCTCCATCTTTCTCTCTTTCCCACATTCCCTCCATCTTTCTCTCTTTCCCACATTCCCTCCATCTTTCTCTCTTTCCCACATTCCCTCCATCTTCTCTCTCTTCCCACAGTTCCCTCCATCTTTCTCTCTCTTCCCACATTCCCTCCATCTTCTCTTTCCACATTCCCTCCATCTTTCTCTCGTTCCCACATTCCCTCCATCTTTCTCTCTTTCCCACATTCCCTCCATCTTTCTCTCTTTCCCACATTCCCTCCATCTTTCTCTCTTTCCCACATTCCCTCCATCTTTCTCTCTTTCCCACATTCCCTCCATCTTTCTCTCTTTCCACATTCCCTCCATCTTTCTCTCTTCTCCCACATTCCCTCCATCTTTCTCTCTTTCCCACATTCCCTCCATCTTTCTCTCTTTCCCACATTCCCTCCATCTTTCTCTCTTTCCCACATTCCCTCCATCTTTCTCTCTTTCCCACATTCCCTCCATCTTTCTCCTCTTTCCCACATTCCCTCCATCTTTCTCTCTCTTCCCACATTCCTCCATCTTTCTCTCTTTCCCACATCCCTCCATCTTTCTCTCTCTTTCCCACATTCCCTCCATCTTTCTCTCTTTCCCACATTCCCTCCATCTTTCTCTCTTTCCCACATTCCCTCCATCTTCTCTCTCTTTCCCACATTCCCTCCATCTTTCTCTCTTTCCCACATTCCCTCCATCTTTCTCTCTTTCCCACATTCCCTCCATCTTTCTCTCTTTCCCACATTCCTTCCATCTTTCTCTCTTTCCACATTCCCTCCATCTTTCTCTCTTTCCCCACATTCCCTCCATCTTTCTCTCTTTCCCACATTCCCTCCATCTTTCTCTCTTTCCCACATTCCCTCCATCTTTCTCTCTTTCCCACATTCCCTCCATCTTTCTCTCTTTCCACATTCCCTCCATCTTTCTCTCTTTCCCACATTCCCTCCATCTTTCTCTCTTTCCCACATTCCCTCCATCTTTCTCTCTTTCCCACATTCCCTCCATCTTTCTCTCTTTCCCACATTCCCTCCATCTTTCTCTCTTTCCACATTCCCTCCATCTTTCTCTCTTTCCCACATTCCCTCCATCTTTCTCTCTTTCCCACATTCCCTCCATCTCTCTCTCTTTCCACATTCCCTCCATCTTTCTCTCTTTCCCACATTCCTCCATCTTCTCTCTTTCCACATTCCCTCCATCTTTCTCTCTCTTTCCCACATTCCCTCCATCTTTCTCTCTTTCCCACATTCCCTCCATCTTTCTCTCTTTCCCACATTCCCTCCATCTTCTCTCTCTTTCCCACATTCCCTCCATCTTTCTCTCTTTCCACATTCCCTCCATCTTTCTCTCTTTCCC